>CM033713.1:4013089-4325441 GCA_019671005.1 Hibiscus mutabilis
TGAGACATTGACCCCATACAATCATCATCTCTCGGTAATTAGCATTCTAAAAATCTAAACCGGTGTACTCGCAGATGGTGTCGATGGGAAGAATGAAGTTCAGTGCGGATTTCCAGCTGATGTTCAGACTCCTTAAGCTACTCATGTTCATCGGATGCATAGTCACAATTGCAATGCTGTTTTATTTCCTGGACCTCACCGTGACAGACATCTTCCAGAGCTTACTCGCCTTCATGCCGACGGGGTGGGCGCTTCTGCAGATATCGCAGGCGATTCGGACATTGGTGAAGGGAATCGGGATGTGGGGATCAGTTAAGGCTTTGGCAAGAGGGTACGAATACATGATGGGGGTGATACTGTTTGCACCAATAGCCATATTGGCATGGTTCCCCTTCGTGTCCGAGTTCCAGACCAGGCTGCTCTTCAACCAAGCATTCAGTAGAGGCCTTCAAATTCAACGTATTCTGGCTGGCAGCAAGAAACATTCATAAATGAAGACCAAACCAGGTACATGATCATGTGAAGTGAAGAAGATGCCACTAGGACAATCCACCCGGTAATAAATTTATTTTAGTGGTTTCTAATTCTGCAGAGGAAGAAAACAAGGCAAGTTCAATCAATGAAATGAGTCAAATCGTGTTCATTCTTTTGTTTTTTCTTTCTAAGCACCCTTGATGTAGCAGCTCTGCTTGGTTAATAAATTCCATTGTTTTTTTGCTTTTAAATCACTATATAAATATTCATTCCTCAAAGGAAAATTTTTTGATGCAATAGCGTGTAAATTTTAGAGGTTTAGGTTGTATGGTTTGGAAGTTAATATTAGTATTTAGAATTTTGTGTATAGGATTTAAAGTTTAGGATTTAGTTTTTTAGGGTTAAGAGTAAGAATTTAGGATTTGAGTTTTTATAGTGTAAATACACGGGCTTGTATAAAATTAGTTTTACACAACCTGTGTATTAAAGTTTTACCCTTTCTCAAATATAAAAAATAAAATAAATAGTAGTAAATACTATTATTCATTATATATAAAATTTTAGGGTAAAATACACTAAATGTCACTTAATTATAGGTTTAGGCACAAACATGCAATTCTTCTTTTAAAAATAACAATTTAATCACTCAATTTAAGATTTATGAATAAATATGACATTTTTCTTTTAAAAGTAACAATTTGTTCACTCAATTATAAGTTTAGTAACAAACATGTCACACGATTAAAATTTTGTGACAAACAAGTCATTTTGTTAATTAAAATTGAAACAATGACTTGGTATAATAACAATTTTAGTCATCAAATCTTATGCATTTTATTAATTTGGTCATAATACGAAATAACTCAATAAACTTAACATTTCATATTTAAAATTTTTGACATTGTATTATTCTGACACTCTCCCAACCACTTACCACACTTTATGTTATTGTCTATCAGTCTGATGATCAACATATGTGATAGCTCGACGAATGCAATAACTTCACTAATCACTACTGGATAGCTGATAGACTTATTATGACATTAACGTCGTCTACTAATAAACACAATAACTACACTAATGTAATTCTTAAACATGAATGTTTAAGTAAAATAAATATTCATTTATTTATTATATAAAATTTTAATATTTAAAATGAAATAATTTGTTATGAAAATATAATAAAATTTTCAGACTGATACAGTGGAATTGAGCAAGAAATCCTGAGATTTCCTCTCATAGTAGTAGTCATCGGAGGAAGAAGCATCAGCAGAGAAGATCATAACTCCATTAACACTAAATCCATTTCCTTCCAAAAGCCTCAAAGCATCAAAAAACGCATCACCTTGAATTCCCCGCCCGTTAACTTCATAGCTAGGCAATACCTTATCCTTATCGAACTGTCCAGCCCGAAGCTTGAAAGCTTCAACGTAAGATCTGGGTTGGCTAACCTTATCAGTGTAGAACTGATAGTTTACGAAATCAATCACATCTCCGTAATTCTCAAACAGTTCAATGTATGGCGGAACTGTTTTGTGGTATGGAGCAATGGTGGCTAAAGAAATCACACTTTGGTTCTTCAACAGGGTGATGAGTTCGCCTATGCAGTAGGCGAAATTCGAGTTCCGTCTCGGGAAGTTCTCGTAGTCGATGTCGATGCCGTCGAGATGGTATTGTCGGGCAATCGATGATAGAGAGGAGAAGGCGTTGGATATCCATTGGTGGATGTTGACGGGGTTGTACCAGCGGAGGACTTTGTTACCTATGCTCCACCCTGAGAGACTGGCTAAGGCTTTCACATTGGGGTGGCTTTGCTTGATTGCTGCCACGGATTCTGGGGTCAGAGTGTCCGCCCAATATGGTGAGAATTTGCCGTTCTGGGAATTTCCGGAGGGGTCGGCGTCGATGGCGAAACTAAGTAGGAAGTGGAAATCGATGCCATCTTCGATCGGAACAGCGTCGAGTTTTACAGGTGCTCCTGTTGCTCCAATGTACTCCATCATCACTTTGCAATCTGAATCAAATCAGACATTGAAATTAGAACATGCTACCAGGAAACCGATGGTATATGAATTATGTGTGTGTGTGTGTGTGTATATATATATATACATACGAAGATGTCATTAGATACTTACAACAGAATTGGTGTGAGAAGAAGAGAAATCCAGAAACATGGAAAAGAAAGAGGTGAAACTTGAACATTTTGTGGGGTTGATTGACAGAGAGAAGCTTAATGTTAATTAGCTTGGTATAAATTTATATTTAAATAAGAACTTATAAGAGCTGATTTTGCCGGCATAAGTCAATTTAGGTAGCAGTGAACTAGAAAAACTAAAATTGGAAAAAACAACATTCATCCTTGGGGGATGTGAGTTGTGACAGCATAGACGTTCAGGCCGGACCTAAATATTTTCTAGGAAATCAGAGCATATTTTTAGCCGCCCTCTTACATTTTAGTAAACAATACAGGAGGCCACTCTTATTTTTGATTTTATTGATTTTAATCATTAATTTTGAGAAATTACATTTTGATTTTACAGTTAAACCCTAAAAATTAGATCCTTAAACCGTAAGAAAACGAATAGAATCCTTGGCATAGATTTCAAAGGTGAGTTTGGGTGCCGCGTCTTAATTTTAAGGTTAAAAAACGGCACAACCGAAATGTTAAAAAATACAGAACTTAAAATGTTACCTACTTCAACTGAAATGTTATCCGAAATATTTTTCATGATAAGTTTCGAAATTTGTTTATGAGTTTCGAAATTTACCATCAACCTAAAATTTTATCAAAAAATTATAACATTTTAGGTTGTAACCTAAAATGTTACTCAAATATTTTTTCACAGTAAGTTTCGAAACTTGTTTTGAGTTTCGAAACTTACCACCAACCTAAAATATTATCAAAAAGTATAACATTTCGGTTGTGTGAGTAAAATTTTAAGTTATGTGTTTTCTAACATTTTAATAATACATTTTTAATCGTATATTAGACTGTCGTACCGCAAACTCACCCAAATATCAGGAGTCTGGACCAGAGAAAGCAGCATTGTAAAAATAACTTAGCAATCAAATCGTAATGAACAAGAAAACCATTGTTTGCGTGTTAGTCTGGATCTGGGAAACCATTATAAAATATCTTAGTAATCAAAGGTTGGTCTTTGCTTTAATCAATTTATATTTTTTTGTTTTGGATTTTTGGGTTAGGAATTCACAAAAATTGGATCTTCCACAGTTCTACTGGTACAAATATAATAAAAGAAAATAATTTATACATGATATGACATAAACAAGTTATCATTTTTACCAATATAAAATATCTTAATTACCATTGTATTAATTTAACTTTTACAATTTTTAAAGAAATGTTTTAATTTTTGGGAAGTAAAATATGATTTTATTATTGTACTAACTTGAAATGTTTCAATTTTGAAAGGGGTTAAACAACAATTTTATCATTTGGGGTGACGTCTAAAGGTATAAATAAACAAAGATGATCTAACGTTCGTTTATTAAGCTAAGTAAATGAGTATGAATAATTTTTTTATGTTCCTTTAATAAACGAACAAACTCGAACATATGTGTTTTCGGCTCGTTTATGTTCACGAACAAGCTCGTTTATTTATTAATGATATTTTTTATAAAATATTAAAATAATATTTGATTTTCAACCCATTATTTATAAAATACATATACTATATGGATTTGTATCCAATACACATACGGTGGAAACTTTTAGTTTCCACAAGCGCCTTCTTTTTAGGGTGTAGGGACTCAATTTAGGGCGTAGGGTTTAGGGGTTTAGGTGTAGGGGTTTAGAATTTAGGGGTAATGGTTAAAATTTGGGGTTAGGATTTAGGGTTTAAAGGTTAGGTTTTAGGTTTTAGGGTAATATGTTGAGGATTTAGGTTTTAACCTATAAACCCTAAATTCTATTCATAATCACTAAATTCTAAACCCCTAAACCCCACACATTGAATTGAATCCATAAACCCTAAAACTAAGAAGCTTGTGGAAACAAAAAATTTCCACCGCTTGTGTATCAAATAATTATTCATATTATATTTACAATCACTCTTGATAATTTAACAAAATTAGTCAGTAAAATTAATATTGAATAAAAAATGTTGTTATAAAAAATATTAAAAATATATAAATTTTGTAATAAGCATTGAACATTTATTTAGACTTGGTCACTTATGTTTACGAACATTAAACGAATATATTCACGAACCTAAACGAAAACACACTAAATAATAAGTAAACGAGTTCATGAGCATTAAACGAACATGTTCACGAATGCTAAACAAACCGAACTCGAACACACTAAATAATAAATGAACTAATTTAAAACATGATATTAAAAATTAAAAAAATACGAATAAAATAAAAATAATTTTAAAAATAAACAAACGAACACTAACGAACCTTGTTCCTTTGAAGCTTTATTTATTTAGACCCGAACAAGGTCCTTGTCAGATGCATGTCATCCTTCCTTATAAAGTATGACGTAGGAACTACCCATATTATTGACAATTACTACAATTTAAAATTGTTTAATCTGTGCTTTAATTATTTTCTCGTCACGTTTTCAACGAAAATTTTTAAAATAAATATTCTTTTAATTATTTTTAGCAGTTTTTTTATTTAACAACCGGTTTCTAATTTATTAATTGATTAATCTAGATTGAATATTACAAAAGTCCATTATAAGCTGACCTTGCCGACCCAATTTATTTCACTCACTATGTCAGTATTCGTACCTCTAATCTTATTTAAAAGAAATAGTGCATCGTCCCACTAGACCAACTAGCAGTTATTTTAATTTATGCTTTAATAACTTTTATCGTTTGTTTTAACCAATAACTCCACGTAGTTCCCATTTTTGCATCTTCTACACATTGATCAGTGAAGATTCGCAGGGATTTCTTCTTAATATCACAGACAGTGCATTGAAACCTTCTATCTTTTGTCTATATGAACTTAGTTTCTGGGAATCCAACTTAGCTTGCAATTATATCATCACCCCCAACCTTTAAATTCTATCTTCGTTCATATTTTTAGCCAGCAAGAGAATTACAATTTGAACCCAAAACATCCCAAGTATAATGAGAAGTGAAGAACATGACCAAGTTCTTCATTTTCTCGACGAAGATGGAGATGGGGAAACTTCAGCATCGTATTTAAGCCAGAGACTCGGACAGACAGGTGACAAGCTGGTGTTAAAAGAAGAAAATGGAATCGAAGCATTGGAGTTGAAGGATGTAATAGAGTTGATGCAAGGAGAAGAAAAGATGTATGATGAAGATGGAAGTGGGCTCATTACGCCCAGAGGACTGAGCACAATGCTCAGGAGTCGAAGTTCATCGATGAATGCACGGTGATGATCAAGCAATTTGATCTTGACGGTGATGGTCTTATCAGCTTTGAGGAATTCAAAGTAACGATGCAGTACTAATGATGGCCATGGCGACAGTGCTTGTACAGTTCTCTATTTCTCAGTCATTGCTTTGTATCTATGACCGATTTGTTCTTCGGGGTTCATCGTTCATTATATATAAAATAAACATGTAGATATCAACCATATCATATTTTGCATTGTCATTGATTAATAAAACAAGATCAATGCCTCATCTTCCCTTTTATACCAGACAGAATAATCTGCATCACATTAAAATCGCTTAACTACATGTACACAAACCCCGAAAAAACGGTTCAATCAAAGTTCTCACTTTCATAATCAGAGTAGCATCCCTACTCATATATAAGAAAATTAAGAGCAGCAGAAGGGATTTTGCACGGAACATTCGTCTTCGAGATTTACTATTCGTACATAGACATATATCACATACTTCAGTCTTATGGATCAGTACTAACCTCCCTTCATTGTATGTACACGAACACTCCACAGGCAGATTCATCCAAGATCATCTCAAGACATGAGATTAAAATTCGGTGTCGAAACATGATACCATGATCTTTGAAACCATGGACCTTGCAAAAGGGATGTAACTCAAGCTATACCTGCAGATCATGTAAAAAAAAAAGAAAGATAAAACATTATGGTTTAGAATTTAAAGTTTAAAAAAAAAATGATTTCTCTATCTGGGAAGGAATTGATTGCTACTACTACATGCAATGTACTATTGAAAACCAGGGTTTCAATGTCCATACAAGTGAACTCCATCTTATATGAGAGGGAACTGCAATAGTGCTTATGAAGCTTTTAATTCAATGATTTTGTTTTATTGTTGCTTATTTGACTTTTGTTTCCAACTAAAAGGTGCATTTAGAAGGAAAAAAGCAGACAATACTTTATAGCCTAATGTGTCGATAGAAATCAAGGATTTGCCAATGCAAAACTGATTGAGACAGTAAGTGATAAAACATTTGAAAGCTCCAATGTGTTTCGGAAACCAAAATGTTGTATCAATTCAATAGATGAAAACCTAAACATATCTCAAAACAAGATGCATCTAGTGGAGTTCTCAGGTGAAATCTATGGAGTTCAGATGTTCCTAATAGAAAACAATAAAAGAAATCACAAACAGAAGATTAGAACCTTGATTAAGTAAGTCATCTGTATAACAAATTAAGTAATCACTTGTTTTCTTTTCACCATCATTACTATTTTCTCATCTTCAACCATAAACTTCATATACATTAATCTGTAATCAGCCCCTCAAGAATTTGATGTCCAAAAATTACTATCCTCATTCAACACTAGAAATCTCTTAGTTTCATTCTGTCATTCACCTTATGACTATATGCAATATAAAGCAATTACTAAAAAGCGTGCATATCAGAAAGTGTACAAGACAAAGTGTGATGCTTATTTTGAAATTATTATGTTTCATTCACAAATCCAGTAGCATCTATAATGTAAGATTCTAGCCTACAATGGAATACAATCTTAAACCATTCCCCACTGACATATGCTTGCCACATTTGTAGCACGACACTTTTGATACAGAGTAGAAAATAACATATCCTGATCCTAACCATTTGGCTTTCACTAGTGGTGAATTGGTGATAGTGGTATATGCTGCCTACTCAATTGTTTCAAATGCTATACGGACAGATAATAATTGTTTGGTTCTTTGGAGAACCATAATTCGTTTGCAATAGGGTAACATTTAAAAGCCATTTATAGTGAATCGAGTTTGACATACCAAACCAGAGCACCAAATTCTAGTATGATGGCCAAAAGTGTCAATAGCTTGTTACGAACGTGTTCAGTAAGAAGGGAGGGGCAAGGTTACCCCTGAAAGCTAAAAAGAATGCAAAAGGAAAAGAGATGCAGAAGTATAGAAGGGGAAACTAAGAGGCTGATAGTGACTTACATAAAAAGCACAAAACAGAGCAACAATCATACTTGCAAGATATATAGCTGTAGCACATATACGAACAGGATCAAGCATCATTGACACCTGCCTTTTTGGGCCAATGAGGAATGCCGTGCTGCCATACAAAAGACTCCAACTTAGCATCTGAAATAAACACAATATACACAAAGAACAATTATAAAAGAAATAGAGCTAACTTTGACAAGGGGCTACAAACACAAAAAAGTTGCATAAATGCTTAGGTATAAACAAGCAACAAAGAAACCAGCCTTCTGTAAAGAGTTCAGAATCCACATAATAAGTCAAAATAGAGGTTCGTGAATAAGAACAGAGAATTTTTACATGAAGCAAAAAGAATGACCGAGAACATGAAGAAAGTGACTACATTTAATTCTTAAAGGAGCAAAGTGACTTCAAAGAATTATAGCCCGGCTCAGGATGGAATCGGCAGAACTTCATTACATACATAAACCCATGATCAAGTAGCTCAGTATGATTCAACTTCGCAAAGGATTAAGATCCTTCACTCGAATAATAATAACTATGATGATGAAATGGTGAAAAATCAAAACAGACCATTCTTTCCAAGTTTCCCTTCCTCCCAATTGCACTATGACCTACCAAAAAACAGATGAATATCACAGTTTTCACTCCCATTTTATTCTGTTTTTTCCTTTGCTAGCTAAGTGTTGATGAGAAGTGTAGAAAATCACATGCCCACTTCTAATAATTTATACAAACCATCAAAATCAATAGATTGAATGAACAAGCTTGCAAACATTTCTTTAGCATCCAGAAAATGGATGTTATTTAACATTTTCTTCAGTTGGTATTTGAAAACATGATATTAACAAAGGATGTGTCTTTTAAAAGAAGAACTACCTTCTTTGCTTGATATTCCTAGAATTTTGGAGAGGTTGAACTCCAGTAAGATTACTTAAGATTACCCTAAACCATTTGGTCTCGCCAGTTACATGGCACTCAAATTGGATCACGATTGCTCTTCGTCGTTAACTGATTAATCGGGTTTTAATTTTAGTAGAAAGAATGTTCTAGTTGAAGGAAATATATCTTGGCCTATGTGTTTCGGTATTGCTTGAGGCATATCTGGAAACTAAGGAATAAATGTGGCTTTGAGGTAGAGTTTAAGTGGCCACCTAATGCTATTTACTCGATCCTCACTGTAATTTGAGATTATTTACAGTTTAGGTGCTAAAACTTAATGCATGGAAATTTCCTCTGCAAGAATATGTGAAGATGAATGTTGATGGGACTACTTATACATGATTTGGCTGTTGATAGACTATGCACAGCAGCACAGGTAATTCTGGCAATTGGTTATCACTTATTAGCTTTACTAGGAGACTTGGTAGGGGCTTTGCTGAATAACAAGCTATTTACATTGGAATGCTACCAAAACAATGCTGTTTGAGAGTAGATATTGGCATTTCTTTTTTGTTCATATGTATAGGGAGGCCAATAGGTATGCCACCATTTCGGCAAATTGGCTACAAGCTGAGAATATCAATGTTACTGATTCATATCTGCCAGATGTTTTAGTTGTTTTTTCACATGAGCATCTAGAAAGAATGGCACCACTATTTTGAATATATATATATATATATATATATATATATATATATATATATACATATGGGTTAGGATCCACTTACACTATGTAAAACTCAACTAGTTTTACACTAATTCATGGCCATTAGATGGGTGAAATGAATGGATGAGATTAACATATCCTACTTCTAATCTCATCCATCCATTTTACTCGTCCAATGGCCATGGAATGATATAAAACTAATTGAATTTTACACAGCGTAACTGAATCCCATCCCTATTAATGTAAAACTCACAGACAATTAAATCATTAAAACACATGACTATATGCACTTACAGAAACACAAAAATGAATAATGACACGTTATAGTTGAATTAACAAATTTGGAGCCTGACAAATAAGTCTATAAATATGCAAACCTTCCGAGTGCAAGCAAATTGCCAAATGTAAAAGTGATTCCGAACTTGATTGGATGGAAGAAAACAAGGATTGACTGTGAGATAAACAAGAAAAAGTCATATTAGATTGGTATATTCGACATCAAATTCAATAAAGCAGAGTGAAGCAATAAATAACTACACATAAGCATTGTCCTATTAACCAAAAAGTATTGAGAACTGAACTTCAAAATTTTCTGGCAACACAAATAAACGATACAATCATCATCTTGATATGTTAACAAGTGAAGCAAGTGCAACAACATTAAGTGACATTTACATTTCCCAAATAAATAATAATAAGGAATGTCATCTTATTTTCGCAGTGCAACCTAAGAAAACTAAATTTCCAAACTTCTGATTGAAGGAATCTTTACATCAAAAAGTTTATGCCACAATAAATCAAACAAACATTAAAGAGAAATAATAGCAAACGCTTAATTCGACAATACTCGAGAAGATGCAAGTTAAGATGTTGTAAATTGGCCATCATAATTTTTGAAGATACGCTACATATATCTTATTTCACAAGAGTCTCAGTCTCTCAAGCTTCTATGAACAAGAACTAAGCATTTTCAGAGAAAGTTTCAAAATATAAATATTTTTTGAGCAATGCAAACAACAAAATTATACCTCATGGAAACTGAATTTTGAAGATTGTGATAGAATATCACTAGCTATCAATCCAAATTTCTGAACAGTAGAAACTTTTTGTAGGTTTAAGGAATTTTAGGGTTTTGTATCAATATCTCATCTGGTATACACAATTCCATTATTTTATTAAGAAAAATTAATGGCGTGGAAATGTTCATTTCCAGAAAAGGTCAATACATAACAGCACAAGTTTTAGAAAAGGCAACTCCATAACCATTGTAGTCTAAAGCACTTCAAAAGTAACACTTATATATATATATCAAACAAAGTTCTTTAAATAAAGCACTTCAAAGCACGAGTTTAAAACATAGTTTTTTATTTTATTTTTTCAGCATTTGCTTCATTTAAGCTTTTAAAATGAAAGGATTATATAGAAAAATAATGCGAATAACATATCAGAACAAGAAAGGTATATAAAAACAGCCAGAAATCTGTCAGTTATCATGTAAGAACTAACTGAAAGCAATTCACAGCTTCAACACTTGATATATTTAGTGAGCACGTCAAATAGAACTTCAATAGCTGAAACAAGGAAAAAAGGAAAACAGAGGAATGCAACCCTCACGGTCATACATCCTTCTTTAGGCTCTTATAATATTTACAATTACTTTGGTTCTAGGAGAAATGAATCAGTTCATCAAGTAGCTACCTAAAAATTCTTTTATCTAAGCAGTCATATCTATTTGAAACAGAACTGTCATTACTCATCACACTGAAATAAATAACAATGGACTACATACATGCAATTAACAATACAAGTATAATGGTAAATACTTACCAAGAATGTACAGGTTAAGCCAGCAGCCAAGCAAATCGCAAAGCCATAAAACCTCTAAAGCATGAAAGAAAGTAAGCAATTAGTTAAAATAAATTAGTCTCCCTTTTTATCCTTACTTTCTTTACTTGCTTTTAACTTCTAAAAAAGTTGCTAAAAGTAAACGAAGATGAAAATCAAAACCATAATCGTTAAAAGAATGAGCAAATCACTAAAATACAACTCAGAGTTCAATATAGCTATTCTATCTAAAATGAGCAAAAAGGAAGCTAAGGCATCTCTAATCAATCTTACTCAACACCTAACTGTTAAGTTGAATATACAACTAAACAATGAAATATTGACAAAAACGAAGTCATGTTACTAAAAGCACTACAACTACAATTGCACTGAGTATTCAAGGTTGAAAAACGAGGAACGCAGGTTAAATGTTATCAGACCTATTGAAGAATGACCCAGATCTCAAGTTCGAAGAAGATTATACAAATTCCAACCAATTTAAGCGAATTTCAGTAGGAAGAAGCAAATAAGAGAAATCAATACAAAGAGAGGGAAAAAAGAAATGAACCAACCTGTTTGGTGGTCAAAGTGCACTGGCGATTGAAATCGTCCATGAAAGAGAATGAGTTTCCATCTTCTGTTGCAGGCTGTTCTTGTTCATCTTCCACCTCAATTCCCACGAGCATTTTCATCTTCTCAAACGCATTGTTCATCTTATCCATCTTTTCCTAAGCTTCACCCTCGGGAATTCCTTTGTTTAGATTGGATCTGATCCACTCTCTGTTTTACCCGGAAAAAATTGTTTAGTAATTTCTTCAGATTTATTCTCTGTTCTTTTGCTTTGATTTTAAGAAATTTCTGAAAGCTACAGTGTTCCCAACTTCATGTTCTTTCATGGGCTCTTCTTATTTGTTGGGCTGAATCTCATATTCTGCATTTTGGTTGAATTCTAACATAAACCCTAACCCAACCCTTTTGATTCAAATTCAAACAGAATTCAATTTAATCGTTAAAAAGTCAACAAATCCAACAAACAATTTAAATCCAAGACCGTAAAAATTTTAAAAATTAAATAATTATAAATTTTTCATAAATTATTGTGGAAAGAAAACAGCAAAGCATGCCTCTTTTAATCTCAGATTTAAAAAAAAAAACATACCAATAATTTAAGAACCAGAACGTAATGTTCTAATTTTTTTAAAAAAATAATAATAAAATTAACGTACAGCTTGAGGACCTTCCGTGCAATTAACCTTATAAAAAAACATTTAATTTCAATTTTTAGATTATATTTGGGCATCAAAAGATAATTGTCGGAAAATGTAATTATTGGATATTAGTTACTATATTTTTTTAACTACCGATATCCGATTCATTGACCGACTAATTTAGATTGGGTTTTACATAGGTCAAATAGGAGGGTGAGCCTCCCAATCTAATTTTCTCTATTCACAACGTCGGAATTTGAACATTTAACCTTGTTAGATATATATATATATAATATTATATTTTGATACACAATCTGTGTAAAAAAAATTACACAACCATTTTATAAAATTTAAAACCCAAATCCCAAACCCTAGCACCCTACCTAAACTTTAAACTCTAAACATAAACATAAACCTTAAATTCTATACCCTACACACTAAATCCATAAGCCTTAACCTAAAATCCTAAACTCTGAAATTAAAAGACTTGTGTAAACTTGTGTATCAAAGTACATATATATAGTTGAAAAAGTATAATTACAACTAATTTCGTGAGACTCATTAATTAAATTTAATAAAAAAAAGTTTAAAAGATTAAGTTTTTTTAATAGTTTAAAGGCGATTACAAGGTATTATCTACTCATAAATATTCTTAACCTTTGATAATGGGTATATACTATACACCTTGTAGATAAAGCGATTTGAATATGTGTCTCTTAGGATGAATATCATCCGTTTTTCTACTGTGACACTTTTAGTTTAAAAAACAATATGTTTAATTGTAATCACTCAAATTTACACGCCTAAGAGTGTATCTATATGATAAACTTTTCGGATGAATTTTATTTTTATCAATATTTTTAAAATTGTAAAACTGAATTTATTTATTCAAAATTTGCAAGAGAGATCGCAAACATAGGGACGATAATGGATAGGATTGTATAAAGTTCGAGTCTGATTTTTTTTTTGTGAATTTAGATCTGATTTTTTTTCTTTGAATTGGATCAGATTAGAGTCGGATTCGGATTAAATTGCCATTTTTAATGTTGATCCGAGTCTAAGGGGTAGATCAACGAATTTTAGCGTCTTTAAGTTATATTGTGTTTCGACCCTCCGATATTTTTATTTTAATGCAAATTAGTCTATAATTTTGTGAATTTCTTGCGTTTTTAGTTTATATCATTTAATTATATATTTATTCATTATACAAGAAGCAGCCTGTGTTTTAATATGCATTTAAAAGACATTAAAAATGACAATTTAATATGCATTTAAAAGACATTAAAAATTTGCAATTAAATGCGTCAAAATGTTAAAGGTAATTTCATTATACAAGAAGCATGATCTTGTTACACTCTGTCGGTATTCATGTTTTTCTATCATACATCAACCAGATGTAGGTATATTGATAAATTCATGGTTGGGAGATTTACGGTGAGATTGAATCATTGAAAGCGAATCGCAACTTGCTATGTTGCAGAGAGAGAGAGAGAGAGAGTATAGCTTTCATGACCCTTCCATGACTAGGTAAATGCTTCATGCTGGCATTCCATCTGCACTCCAATCTTATTGAACATGTCGATCTTATTATAAGACAAAAAGTAGAATTATGGTTTATCGTTTGTTCTGGGAGAAGTAAGAGGAAACAGAACAAGTAATTCCGGTTCCGTTTTCCTTGCTGCTCTTGACCGCGGTGACGGATGCAGATAGAAGCGTCTCTCTCTGATAGCTTTTTCTTCTTCTTCCCTGTTCAATGCGCATCGCGCTAATTCTTCAAACATTTCATCTTCCAGCAAGGTTAGCTTGGAGAAAATTGACGACGGAGTGACAGGACTTGTAAGAAGACTCGAGCTTCCCGATCGTCCTGGTGTGTAGCAGGTTTAAAGCTCAATGGGGGTTTAACTATCTCAAGTTTCGGCCTCATCATGTTTTGCCTTCTTTCATGGAGTTTCGAAATCGGCCTTTTCAAACCGGGACCCTTGGAGGCTGCTGCTGCTGGTGTTGGATCACACTCCGATGGACCTGTTAACCGCTGCACAATCTCTTGGAAAGTGTTGGAGTCTGTTTTCACAAATGTGGTCAAGGGTTTACAAGTGGTTGCAGTCCGGCCTACAGGTTTTTCCATTGTCACCTCCTCTCTTTAAACAAGCTTTTGTTTCCGGTTCTCTTTTCAGGGACCTGCAAAGGTTAACCGTTTGCACATTCGTTACCATTTTTTTAAGTAGAGTGATATTTACATTCTCATGGCACAGTCGTTATCATTGATACAGCATGCTATCGAAACCAAACATTTTGGCTTATTATCATATGTGTATTTACTATTTAATGTTCGAATGATGCAATTTTAATTTGCATGGAAAAATAACATAATAATAATAGTATGATAATCCTATGAAAGAAAACAGACCTGAAATGTGCCTCTGGTAATCGAGGAGAAATGAATAACAAGAGATGGGATTTCGACTACGTTCAAAAGGAATCAAAACTATTTGCAACAACAAGAAGATGGACAACCTTGTATAATTATTCTTATTAAAAAAACAAAAACCCTAACAACAAAAACAGTTTGTAATGGTTAACAAAGAAAGAGAAATGGTTGTATGTTAAGTTACAACTAAATTAGAGCTGAAGTTTTTCCTGGCCTGTACTCCCCCCAGATTGGACATGTAACATCCGTACCAACTTCATTTTGACTCGGCTACCTATGTTATATCCGATGTATTTGAAGGGTTGTAACATATTATATCTTATACACATGCTGAAATGTATAACAGATATAGGAATCAAAGAAAATTCCTAGTATTCCTCTTTAACTTTATCAGCAGTAAGCTCTTCTTTTTCTTTTGATTTTGTCGACTAAGGCACTAGTTTTGGTGTTGATCGCCGACCGCCAATGTTCATCTTTATAATTGTTTTCTCATATTCTGTTTTAGTTTGTTATTTTTATTCAGTTTTTATTTTAATATTTAATAAAAATCTTTTTTGTTTGACTTATTTCTTTTCGCATATTTTGCGCATGTTTATTTGCCTTTGTGGCACGCTTTAACTCTACTCTTGTGGCACATTTTACACTACTCTTGTGGCACATTTCCTCTGCCTTGTGGCACGTTGTTCGCCTACCTCTACGGTAGATTTACGATCGTGTAGAGATTCTCATGTCACTCGTATTTGATTTGCAATTTTTCTGGTCTTTCAGTAGTTAAATTTCTTTTTGTGGTTGTTTCCCTATGTATTCAAATTTGTTTTGTGAAGCAATCTGTAAATTTGTTTTGTTTCGCTCTCCACTCCTTCATCATCTTTAAAGCGTCTAGTTTGATACATACAAATGAGTATTGTTGACGATTACTAGGTTACTATGGATGGTGGATGTCAGATTCAAAATAAGGCTTCGAATGTTATTGCCTCTTAGGTTTTTTTATTTTATTTATGTTTGAGTTTTTTTGTGGATATAGTCCCCAAAATTCTCTCTTTGATTGGTTGTATTGCTAAGGTTGTGCTTTCTTTTGTTTCAATAAAATTCAATATCGTTTAAAAAAACAGATATAAGAATCAAACCTAATTTTTTTACTGTAATGTAAAATTTTACTCTCTGGTTGACACAAAAATTATCCTATGGACTCTTCCAACCACATCAACCATGTTTGGCAAACAGCGACTTGAGCCAAAATTAGAGGTTTGAGTTAAAATTAGAGGTTTGACTGGTCAAATTCGCTAATTTGAATGTTTGGTGAATAGCGGATTAGAATAACGGTTTGGGGTTGAAACCTTTAATTTTTGAAAAAGCTACTAATAGCTAGGAGCTTTTTAAAATTAGAGGTTTTGATGTAAAAATTATAAAGACCCTTTTTACCCTTAACAATTATAAAAAATCTTCAAATAACCTAAATTTAATATTTTTATTTTAATTCTTCACCCTCACATATTTATATTGTGACATTTGTAAACTACTATTTTTTTCTTTTTATTCTCACATATTTATATTTGTATTTAAATTTAATAATTAATTAAATTGTATTAAAAATCATTATATAAAAAATAAATTAATATATAGATCCTTCAAATATTCTTAGTAATGTTATATTAAAAAAATATTTGTATAATCTAATTAATATTAATAGATACAAAATATTGATAACTAATAAACTATTTAAACAAGTATCGAATATAATCATGTCATTATATGTCATTTTACTTGTTTAAATGACCAAACAACTATCAGTTATCAGTTAATTTCACCAAACACTTTTATGCAATCGGCTAATACGATCTGCTAGTCAAATCAGCTAATGTAATCAACTATCAACTAATATAATCCGCTATCAGCTAATTGCCAAACAGGGTCATCATCTATGGTCCATACCCATAATTTTGTACCAAATCAGCAAAAATATTTTCTAGCTCAAATTTGAGGAAAGTCTTTCATCTTTTTTTCATCTTTAACATTTTCAACTAAAGAAGTTGAGGGAAAAAATATTTGAAACATCTAAATTCAAAACTCTCACTACCCAATCTCATCGAAAATGAGAAACAAGAAATTCCATATTTAAGAATCAATCGCTCTCAAGATTGAAGAAAATCAGACTTTAAGCCTTTTAACATCAAAACTAACCAAATTATTTGTCACATAATTATACAAATATACTTAATTGTCACGTCAGCATGCCAGTTAATCTTTAACAGACAATAGCTAGATTGATATTATGTAAATAGTTAAGTGATCCGATTGAAAAATTTTATAATTTAGTGGTCAAAATAGAACTACCCATATAGTTAAGTGTTTATAGAAATAGTTTACCCCATTTTTTATTTAGTATGAAAAATAGGTTTGTTTAGAGTAATCTTCGAGGGTGGATTTTGTCAACAAAGTTTGATGGGATTTATTTAAAATTTTTAATTTTTTAAAAAGTTTAAATTAAATTTTTTAACTTTTTAACGGTTTAATTTAAAATTAAAAAAAAAGTCTAACTAAAATTTCATAAAATTTGAGAATTATTGAGAACTTTTAAATTTTTTAGAAAAGGATTCAAAAAATATTTAAAAAATTTAAAAATACAATTAAAAAAAACTTAATTTTTTTGAATGGGTCAAACTAAAATTTTAAAAAATATTAAAGACTAAATTTGAAAATTTTGAGAGGCTAGGACCCCACTAGCCATGGTTACATGGCTTGAATAAAGAAGGCATAATGCTAAAAAAAAACTCATAATGTTTGACTGAATAGTCATGTTAGTTCCGTTTTTTGGAATACTTTGACCCACAATATTTTATTTTGAGTTAAAATGGCCCATCTATGGATAAAAATTGCTAGTTAACTAACAGTAAACACCTTTGTATGGCGTGACAATGCTACACGACATCATACGTTAACATAACAATGCCACATTTACAAAGATTTTGTAATTTGACCTTGAGAGAGAACAAACTCATGCCTTTGTTGGGATAGCTCATGCCTTAATCACTCAATGTATGATGCCATGTAGGATTGTCATGTCATTTTAAGGTGTTTATCATTAATCAACTAATTGTTTTTATCCATTGAGGGGCTATTTTGACCTAAAATTAAACGCTGAGGGTCAAAATGCTCAAAAAATAGAAATTAAAGTGACTATTCATTTAAACGTTATGAGTGTTTTTCACATTACGTCAATGAAGAATTTAAAAGTACGTTCCGCAAATTTGTGAGTAAAGGAAAGAACAATCAAAATAGGAACTCTTAAAGCAATTTTAGGAATGTCGTGGAAAGAAATCAGAAAGACCCAAATTGGATTTTATTTCTATTTTTTTAATAGTTTAAATGTGATTATAAGGTAGTATTTGTTTATACAGATTTTTAATCTTTTGACAATGCGCATACACATTATAAACAAAGTAATTTCAACATGTGTCTCCTAAGATGAATATCATCAACTTTTTTATTGGGACACTTGTTGGATTCGAATTTTATTTCTATTTAATAAAACCAAATCAAATGATAATTATTTCAAATTTTGGCAATATTTTATAGTTATTATATGGCACATCAAGATCTTTCTAAATTTTAATTCAATTGGTACATGCATGGAGACCGGAGTATGTGCACACTGTAAATATAAAACTCCAAGCTTCCAAGGCCAAATCAGACACTCAAATACTTTCTTTTAGAAAATACAACATTTTTTTTATCAGAATCTTGAAAAACATGGTCAAGTTTACTCTTACTCATGTTGTCATTCTTTTCACTGGTTTGTTTTCTTTATTCGTGTTAAAAATGCTCTTAGGTTGATTCAATTCTAATTATATCCGTTGGATATAGTTTTGTCCAACTATCGATAGATATATCAATGGAAGAGTTAAATTCGAATTTTGAATTATTTCGTATATGAGAGTTTAGAAATTAATCTAATTATTTGATTTTGCAGTTATTTCAATAGTACCTACAATTGAAGGAGGAAGATGACAAGAGGTGTTAGATCCAAATAATTGTGTGCTTAGCATTGTAATAAGATGTGTTACCAAAAGCACCAATCAATGGGAGGGCAATGTGTTGAGAATGGAGGAACATCTGCTCAACCTACTTACAAGTGTGTTTGTGTTTATGATCGTCCTCTTTAATTCTTTTTAATTATTAATTATTTCCCTTAATAAAGATTTGTTTAACTTATGTCACAAGGCATAGGATAAGATTATTATATTAAATAATTAATTGAGTTTTAATTCATTAGATAACCTCATTTAAGAAGATTTACTTGAAAAATAAACATTTAATTACTTAAGATAACAATCTTATCCTATGTCTTGTGGTATAAATTAGACAATCCCAATTTTACTTCGAATTAAACCTTAAATTAATGTTCCACAGTTTTCAATCAAGTTCAATAATTTGATTTCTTAATGAAAAAAATAATTTACTAGTATTAATTGATAGCTAAACCCATCTATAAAAAAATAGATATCCGAAATTTTATATCGATAAAATAGCTATTCGTATTTGATCAAGAAAAAATTAGATATCTGATTTTTTGATACCGAATATTCGACTTACATATTTGGATATCTGAATATATAATTTGCCTTAAGTATTTTTTATGGATTTGGCGATCATATCTATAGAAATTTTAGATTTTCAAATACAATAAGAGACAATTTGTCAAATATAAGAAGATTCACATTTATGGAAATTTTGAATTTTAGAATTTTCAGATATAGCAAGCATCAATTTGCTAAATATAACAAGATTCATATTCATGAAATTTTAAATTTTTGAATAATCTAAAATTTAAAATATTGTGATCCGTATTCGATTTAAAAAATAAAAATACAGATTGAATATCTGAAATTTTGGATAGGATAAACAAATCATATATTTTTACATACCCCAACCTGACGTGACACATCCACAACGTGGGAGAATATAAAATTGGGTAAATCATAAATTGAGTTAACATTTTAAGGTTTTCTAAAGACATAATGCCAAAAAAATACTTATAATATTTGACTGAATTATCATTTTGGCTCATATTCTTTTTTTGAAGTAATTTAGGCTTTAACATTTTATTTTGGTCAAAATGATCCCTATGCAGATGAAAACTGTTAGTCAACCAACGATAAATTGCTTAAAATACCGTGCAAACCTACATAGCAGTGCACGCCGCGATAGTAGGGTCAAATAGGCAAATATGCTAACTTTACATAATGACACATTAGTCAAAAAATAATTTTAAAAACTTGTATAAAATATAGAATATTTTTTCTTCTGGCGTGTCATTCTGCCAAGTCATTTCAAGTTGCTTATCGTCAGTTGACTAACAGTTTTGAGTTATTTTGACCCAAAATAAAACATTAAAGGCTAAATTGCTTAAAAAGAATAGGGGCCAAAGTGACTACTCAGTCAAACGTTAGGGGTATTTTTTTAGCATTATGCCTTTTTAGAAGTGACAGTTGACTTTAAAGATTTTGCACTTTTGATCTTAAATATTGGAACTTTTCAATTTGGTCTTGATTTTGCTAGAATTCGCATTTCAACCAACACACTTCTAGATTTTTTTTTTTAGAAAACTACTCTTGAACTTTAAAAACAAAGAATTTAATCCTCAAATTCCGACTTTCTCAATTAAGCCACTAAATTCAATTTCAAGCCTAATAAGCTTTGGGCTAAGCATGATTGTTATGTTTTGACAAAATATTATACTTAGGTTATACCGTACAAGAAAAATTAGAAAAAATACAAAAAAATCTAAATTATTATAAGAATATATTAATAAAATAAATCATAGTATTTTAGAATTTAAATATATATATTAATATTTATGTTCGATATAATATAAATTAATTAACTACAATTTAGATTAAATTATGAAATTATTTTTATTTAATTTCTTTAAATATGAATTATAAAATGTTATAATGATATATTTATAAAATAAATTATAATATTTTAGAATTGAGAAGGAAAATAAGGAGATTATAAAATGTCAAATATAATAAGCGACAAATTGTCAAATATAAGAAGACTCTCACATATATAAGATCATTGTTAAGGTTCTCGCCAAAAGCCTTGCTAATTGCATTAATGAAGTTGTTGGTGAAAGTCAGTTTGCGTTCGCGAGAGGCAAGCAGATTATGGACTGCGTTCTTATAGCTAACGAAATGGTGGATTATATGTGTAAGTCAAAGGAGGAAACGCAGGCGATCAAAGCCGACTTTAGCAAAGCATATGACACCGTTGATTGATTTTTTTTTCCTTTTTATTATGAACAAAAATAAGGTTTGGAAAGAAATGGTGCAAGTGAATTAGATTTTTCATCTCAATGACATCTATTTCTGTTTTAGTTAATGGTTCCCCATCAGGACTTTTTAGAATTAAGAGAGGACCTAGACAAGGATGCCCACTCTCGTCTTTTTATTTTAATTTAATCGGTAAAGCTTCCTATACTCTTTTATCTAAACTCGTTTCATACAAGCTTTTTGTAGGTTTTCAGCTGGGACAGATAATATTGTACTTTCACATTTTTGATTTTGACGATTTTATTATTTTCTCAAGAGCGAATGATATGTATCTTAAAAATATTAAAAAGGGTGTTACGTATTTTTGAGGTTTGTTCAGGCTTGTCTCTTAATACCAAGAAAACTCAAATCTTTGGGATCAACGTGAATGAAAGGATGTTATCAAGCTGGATATTTGGAAATTCTAACGGTTGGTATAATTCCAAATCTTTTTGCTCTCTTACTGCCCTAGCTGGTCAACGTGCCGAGGATATTTGGAAATTTGTGTGGGCAGGTCCAGCGCCTCCAAAAGTGGAGATCTTTGTGTGGAAATTAGTTCGAGAAAGAGTCCCCACTAAAGTGGAACTGAACAAGAGGAATGTTGGGAGCTTGGCGTCTATCCAATGCTCTTTTTGTCTTTTGGCCGACGAGACCATTTTGCCACCTGTTTTGTCATTGTCCTGTCTCTTGGCGAATTTGGCAACGGTTGTGTTATTTTTGGTACATGAATTTTATAGTTCCCTCTAATCCGAGAAATCTATTGTTGCTCTGGTTTGATGCTGTCATCCCGAATCACTCGGTGAATCTTTAGAGAATGGCGTTCTTTGGAATAGCATGGTCATTATGGCTATTCAGAAATGAAATTGCTTTTAACTGTTCTAGCTTGGATGGAACTAAATCTTTGATATTGTTTTGCTTAGAATAGGTTGGTGGTGTAAAGGAATTCTCTCGAGGCGAGCCTATTGAAGGCTTTACAAATGGCCCAAATCCAACGGTCACAAGGAGAGAGCGTTCGATCAAGTCAAGTCGAGTCAAAAAATTTTGAGTTATTCGAGTTGACGCATCATATTTTACAACTCAAACTTAATTTGAAATTTTTCGATTCGAGTCGAGTTTTCGAGTTCCTATACAAATTTAATTATAATTATTTATCATGTTATATATAGTACGGTTTGGTTCCAATTTAAACGACTTTCTCTAATCATATAAGATATGCATATATATTTCTTCATATTATTTTTCACATGTATAAGTAAGATTTGTAATGTTATTTAATAAAAAAAATATCATCTAAACTTTTAAAATATATTTGTAATATTATTTTTAAATAAAAAACTTTTGGGGATAAAGTATTGATGAGAGTATAAATGAGTCAATGAATTGATGTGAAGAAAAACTTTAAAAAAAATTCCAGTTAAATGGTCATATTTTTTTTAAAAAAAAGGTAGATTTAATTGAATAACTCACTAAAACAATGATAGGAGTCTCGTTAAAAAACCTCCTTAATCCTAAAAGGAGGAAAAAAAGTACCCCATATCATCACCAAATTACAACTCAACCACCCACAATACAAATCGAATACCAATCCTAAATTAAAGGCCCCTAAAAGCGTAAACAAAATAACAAGTCATCAACAACAACAAAAAAGATAGGAATTAACAACAGTCTGGCCATCAACTTCCAAGCAAAACCAACCATCGCAAACAACTAAAATAAGAGATTCCCCCTAAGACGTATCAATCTGCCACGAACAGGTAATCCAGTTGGCGATTAATACCGGACTTTGCGGGGAGTCTGTTGAGTAAAATGTAAAGTTAAAGAACGAAATTACAAAAAGAATATATTTGTTAAAAATATGAATTAAAGTTATATAGATATTATATAGTATTAGTGAAACATGTGGTTTAATTTTGGTCAAAATAGACTTAAAACGATAGAGGAATTGAAGAAATGAGAAATCATTCAAAGTTGAGGAGTTAAATTGCAAAAGTAGAAAAATTTAATTTAAACAATATGAATTGAAGCTAAATAGGTATTCTATAGTGGTTTAGGAGCATGTGGTTCAAATTTAGTCAAAATTGACTTAAGCGAACAAGGGATTGAATAAATGAGGAAATCATACAAAGTTAAGGGGCTAAATTCAAAAATATGAAATTTATTTTCAAAAATATGAATTGAAGCTAAATGAGTATTCTACATTAATTTAGGAATATGTGGCTCAAATTTGATCAAAATGTACTAAAAATAAAGGAGGAATTGAAGAAAAATGAAACCATGGACTAAATCACACAACTTTAAAATTTGTTTTTTCGGTTTGGGCAAATTTCAACTCGACTCGAACTCGAAATTTTTTCGAGTTACTTGAGTTGACTCGAACAACTTGAATAACTAAACTCGAATAATTCGAAATTGAAAAAAGTTATTTTTTTCAAATCGAGTCGAATTTTGCCCACCCTTAAAAAAACGTTGTTGCAAGTTTTCCCTCATCTCCGACTACTCTTCAAAAGATCAAACACCCAATATCACTTAAATTCTTATGATGTTCCAAATTCAGCCAAATCTTTGTTAAGACATCACAGGGGTTTCCCTCATGAAAGATCGGTGCTAGGGTTAAATGGCGACGAACGTGCGATGCTGAATTGGGTATCTCGCCGGCAACGACATCATTAATTTCTGACGGCGACAACGTTATGGGAAAAAAGGGTTTAGGTTGATTAGGGTTTATACAAACTAAAATTTTAAATTAATGAGTACAAAATACGTTAGAAAAAAAGAATAAGAGGAAAAAGGTTAGTCAACGCTTTGATTTAAAATATTATTAATTTTATGTTGAATTAGAGATGAAAATTGTACAGGGCGGTTGTGTAGGTGTTCTTCCCGCATCCATCCCCACTACAAATTTTCACACCTATTCTCGCCCTGCAACTCGTTGCGGGTACAAAACTCGTTGCGGGTACAAAACTCAAAATTCATAAGACTAAAACCATATTTGCTCCACTACTCACGTGGGTCCTCAAACCCATTTAACCTCCCTTATACCCACCCGACCGACTTAATACAATATATTTACAAATATTAGTTAAATAAATATAAACTATTTTTTTATTAAAAAGTATAAAATACTTGTCTTATAGACTCTCATCAATTTGACATTATTCTAACTGACATTCAATTAAATAAGATAAAATAATAAAAATAAAAAATCCAACAAACTAACATTCAATTATTATAGAAACATATTAGATAGATCTGCTATAGATGAATCTCGTAGAAATGAAGAGAATTGAAGGAGAATAAGACCATAGGGGATGAAGTATGATCTTGTGAGTTGCGATGTGAGCTAATGATGAATAATTTTAGGATTTTATGTAAAAGAGATAAAGTGAGACACTGAAGGAGTTGTCCTTGAAAGTCTGTTAAAATATGAGTGGACTGATGAGCAATTTTTTAAATATTTATTTTTAAATATACTTATTATGTACATTGAGTGAGTGAGGATGAAGCGGGGCGGGCGGGAATGGGTGGGGCGGGTATAAGGTCATATTCACGACTAGCCCACCACCCACTATGAATCTAATTTTTGTCTTCATCACCACTCCACCACTAGCGAAACTTGTACCCACCTCTGTCCAACTAGGTGCAAAGCGGAGCGAATCTCCGTAAAACCCACCCCACTAATATGCCTACCTTAAATCTCTTGTAATTTTAATATTCATTTAAAACAGATTTAGGTATTCATTTCTTCTGTCGTACATCAACCAGATTTAGGTATATTGATAAATTCACGGTTGGATCATATATGTTGACCGCAGATTTCTGATGGTAGGTAGAAGAGAATTATGGAGAGATTGAAAGCAGCAGCCACAGATTTCATGAACCTTCCATGACTAGGTAAATGCTTCATGCCGGTATTCGATCTGCACTCCAATTTTAGTGAACATGCCGACCTTTTGATCCTTCCAAGACAAAAAGTAGAATCATGGTTTATCGTTTGTTCTGGGAGATGTAATAGGAAACAGAACAAGTAATTCCGGTTCCGTTTTCCCTGCTGCTCTTGACCGCTGTGACGGATGCAGATAGAAGCGTCTCTCTCTGATAGCTTTTTCTTCTTCTTCCCTGTTCAATGCGCTTCTCGCTAATTCTTCAAACATTCCGTCTTCCAGCAAGGTTAGCTTGGAGAAAATTGACGGACTGACCGGACTTGTAAGAAGACACGAGCTTCCCGATCGTCCTGGTGATGTAGCAGGTTTGAAAGGATGGCTTATAGGAAGGAAAATATTATCACTAATATCAGTGTTGCTTCATATGAACATAACAAATTTTGTCAGTTACCATTATCAATGCAATGGTTATATTATTATTATATCAGTGTTGCCTCATTTTCATTTTTGTTATTGACATTTTACAAATGAATCATCATTTGCATAGTTATTTTTTTATGGTGGCCTATTCTATAGGGTTGGGCATTCGATCGAGTCGAGTTAAAAACTTTGAGTTATTCAGGTTTGCAAGTCATATTTTACGATTCAAACTTTATTTGAATTTTTTTGACTCGAGTCGAGTTTCCGAGTTTCTGTACAAATTTAATTGTACACATATTCCTTCATATATATTTCTATATGCATATACTTAGAGATGGGCGGTGCACATATTGATTCAAATTTGAACGACTTTCTATATGCATATATAATATACATATATATTTCTTCATATTTTCACATGTGATATACATAATATATCATGCGGAATTAAAAAAGTCGACTCGAATATAAAAACTGATAAACTAATTACTAAAATTTTCGAGTTATTCGAATTTCCATTTCATAACTCAAACTTTATTTGAAATCTTTTCGATTCGAGTCGAGTTTATGAAATTTCGAGTCAAATCAAAACGAGTCGGTTTTTTCGCTTCAAGTCGAATAATTCGTTTTTCGAGTCGAGTTTTGCCCAGTCCTAGTATTCTACATTGATGTTATTATTCTTTATTGTAAAAATTATTGACTCACCTTCGATCAACCTAAAATATCTAAAGACTTGAAGAATTATTACTCAAGGGAATTGATTTGGGTTGAGAGGGAGATATATTGAAAAATTAGGGTTCATGATACGATTGAAATAAGAAGCATTTGGGAGAATTTTGGGCTTTAAAAACGTGCTTTAAATGTTCTATTTTTTTAGTTTAACGCAACCATTTTTTTGGTTATATAATTCACCTTTTGATATTGGTTCAGAGAAAGGTGTTTGACCCAGTTGTTAAGGCTCACGCCTTAACCCTTGAAGTCCTAAGTTTAAACCATAGTAAAGCAAATGCAAAAGTTATAAATTTTTACTCAAATACAAAACTGTCACATGTCAATTTCTGATTCGACGATATTAATATAATAAATTAAAAAAATTAAAATTCTGACGTGGCATATTGTCACGTCGTCAAACCATCCATGTGACTATGTCATGCCAGCATAGCATTTTACATGTACCTACTGAATCACACAAAAACTTTGATCGTTAGTTGACTAACGGTTTTAGTTAACAGAATGGTGCTTTTACTAAAAAAATAAAATGTTAAGGACAAAATAGCTTTAAAAAAAATAAAGTAACAAAGTGACAAAACTGTCAAACGTTAGGGGCAAATTTAGACAATATGCCTTGGTAATATGATTATTCGTAATTCAATAATCCTCCTCACTTTTTGGATAATCCATAGGATTAATTTTACGGGTTATATTTTGATACACAAGTTGTGTAAAAAAAAATTACACAACCCTTCATATTTAAACTATAAAATCTAAAACCTAAATCACTAATCATAACATCCTAAATCCTAAACTCTCAACCTTGAAGCCTAAACTCTAAATTCTAATCATAAACCCCTAAACTCTAAACCCTAACCTAAACTCTTAAATCCTAAAATTAAAAGGTGGTGTAAACTAAAGTATTTTCGTAATTTTACATTACAGTTTAGGAATTAACAAAAAACAGTTTTATAATTAATCCATAATTAAAACAGTTTAATTTAAAATTTTCAAAAAATAGTCTAACTAAAATTTTCATAAAATTTGAGAATTATTTAGAAATTTTAAGTTTTTAGAAGAAAATTCAATTAAAAATATTTAAAATTAATAAAAAAATTTAATTTTTAAAAGGTTTAAATTAAAATTTTAAATATATTAAAAATAAATTTGAAAACTTTGGGAAGCTAGGACCCACTAATCCAGGTTAAGTTCCACTCCTGAATAGAGGTGGCAATCGGGTTGTTCGGTTTGGGTCAATTCGGTTTGGTTTGATTTTCGGTTTGGGTCGCATTCGGTTCATGTTTGATTCGGGTCGGATCGGGTTTGATTCGAATTTAGATCGGGTCTGTGCAATTTCGGGCCGGGTCAATATGGAATCGGGTCGGGTCAGTTGATATTGAATCGAGTCGGTTTTCGGTTTGGGTCAATTCCAGGTAGACCAATTTTCGATTTAATCAATTTTCGGATCTTTAGGTCAATTCGAGTTGAGTTGGGTATGTATTCAATTGAGTAAATATATAATTATTGATATATTCGCGTAAAAAATATATTTTTTGTCAATCTTATCATTTATGCTCAATTTCAACTCTTGATCTTTTAATGTTTCGAATTAAACCATCATTAAGAGATGATAATCTGACACAAACTCAACCTATAAGGCTTGTTAAAGTTTAAAACTTGAATTTCGTATTGTGTTCATTATCGGGTTTCAATCGATTGTTTTCTACTTTTTAAAATAAAGTTTTGCATAATTACTAAGACAGAAAAAATTAATTTTACAAATTTAGAATTAGACTATTTAGAAATTATTTAATAAAATATAATTTTATCATATTTATTTATTTATGGATTAAAATCAATTTAGGTATGTTTTAATTGCTTGAGATTTAATTGGATATTTAAATTTTTGACTTGGATATTTAATTAATATCATAAATTAAATAAAAGATTAAACCAAATAAACAATTAAAAGTAAAAAATGAAATTATATATATATATATATGAATGTTGGCGTGAAATAGAATAACTTTATTTTACAATCCTTCATATCAAATATTTTTTAAATTAAAAATTATTGAATCAGGTATGGAGATTTTCTTTTAAAGGAAAAGACATATTAAACCATTAAATTTTTACTAAAATTGATTGCTAATAAGTAATATAATAAAAAAATAGAGAATAAGATATTACATATTTACTATATATCATAGTACTAAAAATAAATAAAAAAAATACTTATTTGTTCATTTCGGCTCAATTATCTTGTCAAAATTAGGCTGATGTTCGGTTTGGATCGAATTTGGCAAATTAAATTCAGGTTATTTTTTGTTCGGGTTGAATTTCGGTTCGGATTGATTTCAATTTTAGTTATTTTCGGTTCCGGTTATTTTCGATTTGAATTAATTTTTGATTCAATAAATTTTAAGTCGATTTTAATTCGGTTCGTGTTTCGGGTCTCGGATCAAGTCTGCCAGGTCTACTCCATCATCATTATACACGGCTTAAATAAAGTAATTTAAAAGTACGTATATGTTCCGGAAATTTTTGAAGAAAGGAAAGAAAGATCATAATAAGGAACTTTTAAAGCAATTTTAGGAATGTCGTGGAAAGAAATCAAAAAGACCCAAATTGGATTTTATTTCTATTTAAATAAAACCAAATCAAAGGATAATTATATCAATTTTTGGTAATATTTTATAGTTCTCATATGGCACATCAACATCTTTCTAAATTCTAATTCAATTGGTACATGCATGGAAACTGGAGTATGTGCACAGTGTAAATATAAAGCTCAGAGTCTTCAAGGCCAGATCAGACACTCAAGCATCTTCCTTCAGAAAATACAACATTTTTTTTACCAAAATCCTAAAAAAACGGTCAAATTTACTTCCACTCATGTTGTTGTCCTTGTCCTTCTTTTCATTGGTTTGTTTTCTTTAATCTTAACAAAAAATGTTTTTAGGTTGATCGAATTTTAATTAAATCGTTGAATATGGTTTTGTCTAACGATAAGTACATATATCAATTATATTCGAAAAGTTAAATTTTAAATTGTGACTTATATGGGAGTTTAAAAATTAATTTTATTGTTTGATTTTGCAGTTATTTCATAGTACCTCGGACTGAAGGAGGAATATGCCAAGAGGCGTTAGATCCAAAGGGTTGTGTGGTTAGCGATTGTAAGAAGATGTGTTCCCAAAAGCACCAATCAATGGGAGGGCAATGTGTTGAGAATGGAGGAACACCTGCTCAACCTACTTATGAGTGTGTTTGTGTTTATGATTGTCCTCTTTAATTACTTTTTTAATTATTAATTAATAAAACCAAACAATGTTCATTTTATAGATCGGTTTGGCTATCAATCTTATACTAGTATATTATTATTATCATTATTATTAAGAAATCAAATCATTGAACTTAATTCAAAACTATGGAACGCTGAAATGGAAGCAAAATGTGTACACCATTTAATTAGTTTAAAAAGCGTAAATTATGTTTGTGGTCACTAAACTTTTAGGACGGTTTTATTATGGTCGTCAAAATCAAAAAACTTTCATTAAAATTGTAATAGGATATTGTTAATTGGAATAAATAAGAGAGAAAATAGTAACAGATTTCAAAGTTAATACACGAGAAGCTTGCAAAACAATAAAGTAGATAAAATTGAAAATAAAAATTCAATAAGATTTAAAATTATTAATAACACAAATTTTTTAAATTGAAAGTAAATAAAAATTTTAATACACAAGGAATATGTAAAACAATAAAGTAGAAAAAATTAAAATTAATAAAATCGTTAAAAACATGAATTGTTTAAATTAAAAATAAAAAATACATGGAGAACATGCAAAATAATAAAGTATAGAAAATTGAAAATAAATAAAAAACTCAATAAAGATAAAAATCATTAATAACATGAATGGTTTAAATTGAAAATAAATACACAATTTAATGCATGGAAAACATATAAAGTAATAAAGAACATATTTTATTAAGGTTATATTAATTGAAATAATGACGAGGATGAATAGTAACAGAATTTAAAGTCAATACATGTGAAACGTACATAACAATAAAATGAAAATAAAAAACTAATAAAATTTAAATGATTAATAAGATGAATTGTTTTTTTTTTCATATTTTGACAATTTTTTTATTTAAATAAAAAGGAAAAAAGCAAAGTAGTAGTATAAGTTAACGTAGTTTAAGCCAGTTTCAAAAACAGGGTCTCCTTCAAAACCCTATAAAAAGGGGATATTGAAGTAACCCTAATAATCAAAACCAAAGATATATCACGGGTGTCTCTAGCATGAGGACTTGGCTATTTGCTTGGCAATAATCAGCATGGTTGCGGTGGAGGAGGTGATCCGAGTGGATGCGGCTGCTTAGCTTCAACCGTCGTCTTCTCCAATCTTAGCTTCAACCGTCGTCTTCTCCAGGTTCCTGCTAATCCATGGTAACGGGGCTGCTCAAGAATCACTAGGTGCCGAGGTGGTGGTCCAAGTAGGCCACCAGGTGGCAAAGGTAAATAAAGAATAATGAGGGAGTTATCTCAGATTATATAAGAGCCTCAGCAAATTAATGCAACATATCTATTTTGTTTTGATATAATATAATAAGAAGAAGAAATATACATGATTTTATATGAACTTAATGAAATTGATTTATTATGCTATTATAAGATAGTATTTATTTATTAATTTTTATGCTTTAATAATGTAAATACATCGTGTAAATAAATTACTCAAATATGAATCTTTTAAGAATAATAATATTTTCTTTTTCTTCTTTTTTTTTATTTGAACCACTTGATGAGTTTGATTTAAGATAGTATTTTTTTAATGATGGGCTAGTTTCCATAAAAACCATTAAACCAACCTTAAATGATGAGAATGACTGTGCCATTTAATAACAAAACAGTATTTATTTATTAATTTTGACCATTTATTAAATCAAACACATTATCAACGATCTCTAGAGTAAATTGTTAAAAATCTCAATTGACGTCCTTCGCTCTCTCTTAAATTGTGAGTCCAACACTCATTATAACTAAATTTTCTTTTTACTTCTCTTAAATAAAAATTGTTCAAAAAATTGAAGCAACTATTCAATTTTCAAAACTTTACATCAATCCCTATAATTTTAGTTTTTTATAATTTAATATAAAAATGCAAAAGAAAGAACCAAAGTCGTTGGTGTCAGTTGCCGGCGATTTTTGGCTGCCACAGTAGAAACACCCTATTTGCTAAATAGTTTATAAATTACACTATTTTCCCAAAAAATATTTTTTACATTATTTATCTAAAAAGCCCACACCATGACAACATTTTTTTAGAGACGATGAATTTCGATAGACATTGTCTAAATTGGAAACTTTATTTAAACAAGACCCTTATAAACAAACAAGTATTAAATCCAAGAATTTACTACGACAAATGTTGACTATAACTGCACTCAACAAAATTGAAGAAATTATTAGTTGTGTGGAATCTGAACCCAAACATTGAAATCACGATTCTCAGTCTCGGAAATTAATATGGCATGACTTTCTCGTTGTGTTGTGGTAGAAATTTATAAATGAAAAATATGTTTTATATTTTGTACGGGTTAAACAAATAATCAGATATACGCGTAGATTAAGTTTAGTTCGATTGACATGTCTTTGGTACAATATACAAAAGAGCGTGAGATCGAGCATACTTAAGTGTTCAATATCTTTTAATTTATTAGTAGATAGGGACATAAATGATATAGATGTTGTATCAAATTATATATTTTAAAAAATAAAAATATACAATTTACGCTAGTTTGCCTATAGTTTTAAACTAAAGTATAATCTTGTGTGATATATTGTTTAATATAGTGTTTTTTACGGCTTAATTTGTAATATTTGGTACTGATTTTTTTGTTACTAGTTTTTATAAGAAAAAAATTTGATACAAGATTTGTAAACTAAAGTTTACGTTATTAAAGGATTTAAGATTTAGAGTTTAAGGGTTTAGGTTGGATGGTTTGATGGCAAGAGGAATGCGGTGAATAAGCAACTGAAGTTTTTAGGGATATGATTAACTTGTTGATATAAATTTTTATTCTTATGTTATTCTATTAAGTTCTTTCACTGAATTTACCGAGTCAAAACAAGGGAGAAGAAAAGATAAGATTCGAATAGAAGAAGTCAAGACAAAAATTGATATATTAACAAAAGGAGATTTAATATTTATTATATTTAAGGGTTTAAGAGTTTAAGTGTTTAGATTTTAGGGTTTTAAATTATTTTTAATTAAAAATATGGCCAAATTGAAATAATGTATAAATAATGAGAGTTAAATTTATTATTTTTTTGAATTAGGACTAAATTATTTAAATGTGCAAATGTATAAAACTAAATATATTATTATATAAAATATTTTAACTATTATTTTACTCTTTTAACAACGATTAATGGGTCAGTTATCAAATTAAAACAAAACTAAAAATTTAATAATAATATTAAAACAATTAAAATTTTAATTATTAGATTAAATGATTAATCAAAATTTAGTCACTTCTTTACTCATTTCTTTATATCGTGTGGTCTATGGTAGGTCCTGTTCGAATGATTTTGTCCGACGACTTGATTGTATGTGCTTTTACCCAAAAGTCTACACTCGATGATCTTTCATGGCATTGGCTTGGCTTGGCTTGGCTTAGGCCAACACTCTTATCCACATATATATATTGTGGTTGAATTTTTTATTTTATGATATATGTTTCTTTATTTTATTTTTTTCATTTTATGATATATATATTTTCCAGCAATATTATCTTATTAAAGAAATTAAAAGGGACAAGCCCTACCAACAAAACAGCAGTGGCTTAAGGGATGACTATTTAACCCATACCTGATATGGTTTAATCTGATCTGATCTTATATAATCGGATTTTTAAAAAATGAGTTTGGGTCATATTTGGGTTTAATTTTTGAGAATGAGGTCGAGTTAAATTTGATTTTAAGGTAAAAAAATACCCAATTCGGCCCGAAATAATAGTTTAATTTTATTCTAAGGTATGATTGCTACAATGTCCCTCTCTTTATATATATATATATATATTTCAATTATCCTCCTATTTTGTCTAATAAAAATGGAATAATTATTATAATGTTCTATATCTATTTGTATTTTTTTTCAATTAGCTCCCTATTTTATCAAACAATAACGAAATTTTATAATTTTTTTATTTATGCCGGGTCCGGCTGGGTTGGGTTTGGATGAAGGTGTTAAATTTTCGGGTCGGGTACATATCGACCAAAAACCCAACCATGGCCATCCCTATGTGGTACATCAATCTAATTTAAGGTTAGAAACGACACAACTAAAATGTTATAAAAATATATAACATTTTCGGTTGATACGGGGTAACAACTTAGGTTGTAACTGAAATGTTAGAAAATATGAAATTTAAAATGTTACCCACACAACCGAAATATTATACATTTTCATAAAATTTTCGGTTGCCGCCTAAGTGTAATCCCACAACACAACCAAAATATTATTCCACAGCTGAAATTAGTATACCTTTTGATAATATTTTAATTATTCTTTTTGACCATTTTTAACCCTGTCATTCCTTATACTCACCCTAAGCTTAAACACATACTAAATCATAACACACAGAATTCCTTAGCTAACCACCAATCATGACAAACAAGCCTCGTTAATCCGAATATTATCTAATTCACAAAAGGATATATTCAAAACAAAACATAAATATTATCGCCTTTAATTCACGAATTTTATTTTCAATAAAACTCTTATGTGAAAATTCTACAAGTATCGTGTAAACCTACTAGGTTTAACACAACACAAACACATAGATTTTTCTATTATTTTTACTCTATGATTTTTACATTATTTTCAGTAATAAAAGAAGCCGAGATTACGGTTCTCTGATCATTGCAAATATGATATTGGTGTGCTCATTTTATTGTTGTATCTTGAGAGATAGACGTCTAACGTTTCTACTATAGTGTAAACCTACTAGGTTTAATACAACACAAACACAGATTTTTCTACTATTTTTACTCTGTGATTTTTCACATTATTTTCAGTAATAAAAGAAGCCGAGATTACGGTTCTCTGATCATTGCAAATATGATATTGTTGTGCTCATTTTATTGTTGTATCTTGGGAGATAGACGTCTAACGTTTCTCAAGCACCATGTGAGCTGATAAATATGTCTTAAACAAACTGTGTGTTACACAGGTTTCAACGATTCTGCTTTTTCGAATTGTTGTCTTAATACAAGTAAACGGTTATAATTTACTGTTTTAATATTCAATTTAATTTTTAAATATTCTTGTATTTATTTTATGATTTGCTCAATTCAAAAATAAAATTAGTATGTATTTTTACTGTTTTTATTTTGTTGGATTATTACTATTGATTTTTTTCTAACAACCATTGCTTATAGAAATTTATTGATTATTCTTATTATTGTTATTTTTGCATAATGGAACTTTTCAAAATTAAAGTTTGTGAAGTCAAACTTTCGAATAATTATATTGCAAAAAAGACTAAATAGACTTGTTATTTTATGGTAACAGAGAGTGATCTTTTAGAAAAAGTTAATATTGAAAGCGTTGTAGATGATTTTGCTTTAAAATATGTAAGAAGAGTAACACTTTTTAAGTGAAAATGCTAAATTTTTATATGTTTATAAATCATTTTTATGTTGCTCAATATAATAATCTAATATTTTTTGTATTAAAAAAGTTTATTAAAAAAACTTTATATCTATTTCATATTATAAATTAAGGGCTTTATTTTCTAAAATTGTTTAGAAACTCTTATATCTTTGAATCGTCCTAAGTGTGAATAGGGGACAAAGTTGATGTTTATGATGAATAGGAATTTTATGTCTTTTTTTGTGTCTCTATTTATCTCAACATATAAAAAATTAGGTTTAGAGTTTATGGTTAATGTTTAAGTTTAGTATTTAAGTATTAGAATTTAGAAAATTGTGTGTAGGTGTATTTTTTAGGGTTTAGATTTTAGTTTAGGAGTTAATTTAATTTTTTTAATATTAAAACATAAAAAATTAAAAAGGGTACAAAATTTTTGTCGGGGTAAAATCGGTCGTGGAATGGAACGATGCAAGGGCTAGGATTTCGTACTCAAGGCTAAACCAGCAAGCCCAGGCTTAGCCAAAATTCAGCTCCTCCTTTAACTGTTGAGACTGGACACATGAGGATGGAAGGCTCGTAAAAGAGCAATCCATTCGCCCATAAGAAGTGGTTATTTTCCCCGTGTGAGTGTTAACACAACATTTCACTAACCCATCCATCCATATCATAGATCATCATTGCCTTTTTTTTCCTCGATATTTTTAATATTTTAATGTAATTATATGTTAATATGTACTTTTATTCTTAATCTTTTAAAAATGTACACATATAATACAAATAAATCTCTCAAACTTAATTTTTTAAGACATGTACGGAGTTAAAATTAAATATTAGGAGGGACGAGAGTCTATTAAGCCTTTAAATATAGAAATTGAGAGAGATAAATGTCTTATTTGACTAATATTTAAATTAAAGGACCTAAAATATAATTATACCAATTTTTTTATCTCTACTCCTAGAGATAACAACGTTCTCTTCTTCGGTGGAACCACTCAATAAGTTCTATTATATATTTTTTTAACGATTATTATTTTTTTTTATTTTGACAAATTTTAATTCTAGTCCTAATCCCACCAAGAGGTGAGGGTAATGGGAACTCTAGGGGAAGGAAGGGGTGCACCTAGTAGGTTTAGAACCCATGACCTAAAGGAAATATGAGATAACAAATATGAGTATTTGGCTCACCGTCCAAATGTACTTACTCTAATATTTTTTTTTAATTTTAAACAATGTGAATTGAAAAAAGTATAAATTCTAATTTAAAATTTTATTTAGTTTTGAAATAATATAAATGCGACAATTGAATATAGGGTCTTAAATTTTATCAAATGTCTATATTTATTTATTTTAAAAATAAATTATTAACTTACATTTTTTAAAGTTTTATAACATATAATGTTGACAGAGAGTTTTTTTAGTAGTATTCATTTATTTTAATGCAATTATTTTAATTTAAAAACTAATGTAAATACTATTAAAAAACTAATGTAAATAAATAAATCATTAAATTTATGTTTGTTCGATTCTAAAAATCAAAATAATATGAATTCTATAAAGTGATACGAATGGAATTAATTCGACTCAATGCCCAATCTCAACCGCCATCACAAGTCAGGAGTTTACTGTTAGTTTTGATTGATGTCAATAATGCTATTTCAATGATGTCTATAATTTTAAATAAAAAATTGGTTTAATTATTGAATAAGTGCTTAAATTATATAATTTTTTTTGTAATAAGTGCTTAAAGTATTTTTAAGTTTAAATATATATTTTTTTCCAACAAATGTATAAATTTTATTAAAGGAAATATACAAATCATCTCTGCCATAAGCCTTATTAAAAAATATTAATCATAAACGAAAAAAAAGTACTTATGACCATGCCAAAGTACAAGCGCCAATAAATAAGCAAAACACAAACTCCGCACATGAAAAGAAAATGCATCAGCGTCACTCCCCAATCACATGAAACCACAACGTTCGATCAACACCACCTTTAACTATCACATCGGTCAAACTATTAGCCTCACGGTATATGTTATGAAAGCACACGCCATTCATCACCGCAAAAGCGTCATCTATTTGATGAAACCAGCTCCAAATTTTTCATGGTCGTCGTTCATGATGTAACACCCACGAAATAGCCACCATAAAATCTGACTCAAGCACAACGAATGAATACGTACACCACTTAGAGCATCGTAAAAGTGCCAACTTATTACAAATAGCTTGTAATTCCGTCTCATTTGAATCAATAATTCCCAACGGCCTTGAGAACATAGTTAGAATTCGTCCTTCTGCATCATTCAGCACACCACTGCAACCTACCAATCTCGGCTTTTTACGTGCTGATCCATCAACATTAAATTTCAAACCACCCATCGATGACGGTTTCCAAGTAACACCCAAGCGCACAGAGATCACGCTGGTTTGATACTCACATAACCAAGGACAATCCCATCAAATAGATTCAAGAATTACACCCTGAGAAGTGGAAGTACATACCCAATAGGTGTCTAACGTTTCTTTTTTATCTGAAATAGGTGCCTAAAATTTATTTCGTTAACGTTTTAAGGTAAACGCCATTAAAAATTATCACCCAATCAGAATTTAACATTTTTATTTTTTATTTCAAAATTTTGAAAAAGAATAAAATATTTTTTAAAAATCTAAAACTTCTCAAAATATCCAAAATAGTCCTAAATCCCTACCCTAAATTCCAAAATAAACGTCATTATCGCCGTTGATAGTTTCACCGGACCCCACCATCGCCATCATGAGATTCCCCCGCTCATTTCTCCCAACCATCCATTGTCGATAACCGGTTGGATGCGTGTCAATCAAACGTCGAACGATTGGAGCCTTTCGCGTTCGTCGTTCGATTGACGCGCCTTCTGCCGGTTACTGACGATGGGTGGTTGGGGAAAATGGGCGGAGTGCTTTTTTGATTTTGAGATCTGTGATTTGGGGTTTTAGGGATTTTGGACTATTTTGTAATTTCAAAAATTTTGAGATATTTTTAATTTAATTTATTTTCAATTTGTTTTTAAAAATAAAAATACAAAATAAAAGTCATGTGTCAAGTTATAATTGGGTGATGATTTTTTTGACAAGTTAACTTTAAAACGGACAAAAATAAAACGTTAAGTATTTATTTCAGCCAAAAAATTATTTCAGTCACCTATTACAAAAAGTGACAAGTTTTGGGCACTTATTTTATAGTTAAGCAAAAAAAAAAAAGTTTGTATTTAATGATGTATTATTAGTCTATAATAAATTGTATTCCATATAATCATATTAAAAAAAGTTTTATTCCATACAATGAGTCATTATGACATGTTATTTATGTTCAACTTGTTAATGAACCCAATCTAGTCCGAAAATTATCAAATTACTGCGCGCAACAGTTATTAATCCTTTAACATATACTATTGATTCTCAAAATAAAATATATCTAATTTGTTTTAATGTTATATTTTGATACACAAGTTTGTATAAGAAATATTATACGATCGTTTTTTAAAATTTAAAACTTAAAATTTTAAATTTAAGCCATAAATCTTAAAATCTGACCTTAAAACATAAATACTGAATCCTACAATTTAAATCACTAAATCTTAAACCCTAAACCAACACCTTACACCCTAAATTTAATACACTTTTATAGATTAAAATTTATACAGCTCATGTATCGAAGTTTTTTTATTTTAAGTGTAAAAATTTTTAGTCAATAACAAAAAAACTTTCTAAAATAATTATAATACAGCAATTTGATTATTTCTCCTTTTTTTATTGGATATGTTTATAAAAAATCAGGAGAGGTGTGTGTTGAATTTTAGGCAGGATATGGAGCGTGTGTGGGTTTAGGCTTGAACCAGCAGGCAAGTTTACCGTTCCCTAAAAGGACCAAACCCTATCTCTTTTCTAACTTCTGCTGCCAAACACATCCCCAAGAACTGGCTTGTGCTAATGGCCTCACTTTCGCACTCCGAGAGAACCACAAAAGAAAACCTCAACTGCCCATCTTCAGAAGACAACCAATGGCTCGAGTTAGGGTTAGGGTTTAGCATTGTACCGAAAAAACAACAAGACGAGTTGCACCATCAACCCAACAACCCCAGCATTGCCGTTCCGTTCCCAGTTTCAGCCTCGGCTGCTGCTTCACATCTCAAAGCCAAGCACAAGAAGCCACCCGGTTGCTGTGGTAGCAGTAAAGGGTTGGAGCTAAGTTTAGGTCTAGAGTTGGACCACGGAGAAGATGATCATTACGGTGATGGCGATGATGATGATGAGTACGATGATGTGGCTTGGTGGTGGCCGTGCAACATGAATAATGCTTCTTCAGGTTGCTTGAACGACTGGGGAGTGCCGGTTCCCTATAATCCCCATGATTACTCCTCGAGAACCAGACCCCACTGTGGCTTGTGGTTCACCCTACAGTCCTACACCAACCGGTGAGAGCTATTTTTTCAATCTTACCATCATTAATACACACCGCACGCTCTCTCTCAATCAATAATCATTAACCTCTCTTTTTATTCTCTCTTTTATCCATTTTAATACATTTTCTCAGTTTTTTCAGTACTGTACTACCAATTACCATTGCTTTCACGTCCCCTACGCACATTAATTCCATTGATTATATATATTGGCTTAAGGCTATTTTGTAGTGTAGTTGTCATAATTTATCGATTTTCTTTTTATAGTATTTTATATTAATTTAGACTCTGAAGTAATCGAATTATATCACTGTTTGCTAATTGACTGACACTCTAACTCTAATTTCTAAATCTCAAATCATAAATTTTAAACCCTAATTGAAAATTCTATCAATCTAAAGTGTTTATGAAACATAAAAATATTTTTAAACCCTAAATAATGATGCAATTCGACTATTTTCGGTGCCAAATTGGTGCGTAAATATTATATGGGCGAAATCGATAAATTAAAACTACTACAAGGGCAAAAGTAGCCCTTAAGTATATATATTTTGATTCTTTTGTTACCTTCCCAATTTTTCAGTGCTTTTTTTTTATTAATTCAGACATATTTTCGTCGCATACTTAATTTTGGTTGGCGAGTCTCTTAGTGGAGTTTTTTTGTATATACAAATTCTTGAAATCGAGAACTCTTAAACAATATCAAGCTACTTATCACTTAGATCAACCCGTTGGTAAACTGTGAGTTGGATTCTAGCTGCAAATAACACATCATTTTTTGAGTAATGCCATGGACAGAAATAGAAAGAAAACGATCCTTGAACAATTCCATGATGATTCCATTGATATTTGTTTTTGATAATAATTGTGAATATAGAACAAGTAGGTAGGGTTTGTAATGCTGTTGCCATTACCTATTGTACCATATGGCAGGAACGGGGAAGCGCTGCCTCAAATACCAAAGGCGTACATTAGAGTGAAGTAAGTGGGGTGCACGTTAGCATTACATATGGTTGATCGTATCACTGTCGTGTGTGTTTGTTTTTCTCTTTTTGCCTATCTTTCAACTAGCTAATGATGGTGTTCCGGAAAAAAAATCTGACGTTGCTTTTCCTTTTGGGTTTTTTGTTTTCTTTCTCCATTCTTTTTTATTAAAAAAATTCAAATGGAAACAATTATAAAAGGGGCGAGAACGTGACGATTTTCATGGTTAAAAAGTACCTGGTTAGAAAGCTTGGTCTCCCCAACGAAGCTGAGGTAATTAATCAATACATCTTTGTTATTTATTTATTGCTCAATTTTCTAATAGGAGTATTATTTTTGGTAATTTTATACAAATATTATCTTTTTAATAATTAATTAAATTATTTAGAAAAATGATCTCTTTTCAATCCATATAACCCAAACTTGCATCTTTCTGAAAGTGAGTTTTAAATTCACGTTCAACTAAAAGCAAGTTCTGTATGATAATTTTTTTTTCTTACCACCCCACTCAATACAAAATCCATGTTTCGGTAAAAGTGATTTCAGTTTATTGAAAAACTCACTGAAGGTAAGATACGAGTTTATCTTACGTAGACTGAAAGGAGATTATTTTTTTAAATAATCAAGTTTAGGCTTATTTTTTAATTAATTATTAAAAGAAAAATATTTGTATAATATAGCCATTATTCTTTCCGACAACAATTGAAAATAAATGAACATGGCATGGCATGCATGAAAATGATTGTTGTATGGTTGAAGTGACAGCTTTTGTTTTGTTTTCCTTTTCTCTATATACGTGGGTCATGTTTGAAGCAGGTAATAATTAGTGTATACGGTAATAATAACAATAATAGCAAATCACATGGTAGATTCTCAACTCTTTTTTCCTTTTGGATTTCCATCAGTCAGGGTTTTTGCGTATGTATAGATATAGGCTTTCCGATTTCCTCATCAACGCAACTCCTCTATTTCTGACACACCACTTTGATCGTTTCTTCGTGTTCTAATCATTTTCAAACTCCAAGTCGTAAAACATAATCCCTTTGTCGCACAATATGTTTAATACTATTAATTTTTTAAAAGTTATTTTTTAATTTTTAATCATAATTATTTTAAATATTTTAATTAATTAAATTTTATAAAATATATATTTTTAAAATATTTGATTGAATGTTTTTAAAATATATTTTTATATTTTTAAGTTATAATGAGTCAAAATTAAAAAAATTAATAAAAAAAAATAATACTAGACGTATTAAATAAGATGAAGAGAGTATTTTATTTGACACAATACATCAGATACCCAAAGTTGTGCTTGTATATCTCAAGAGGGAAGAAACGATGATGAGATTTTAGGGTTAAAAAGTTGAAATGATGAGATTTTAGGGATGACAGTGAAACGGGGGGGATTGCATGCTTTTCCATCCCTTTCATTTTATTCTTGCATGCATATTAAATATATAAAAATAACGTGTATATATATTCAAAGACTATACTATTTATGCACTCGCAGTTGAAAAAATATTCTACAAACATGTCTGATTTCACTCTAAAAACTATAATTTAAATTCTTAACTTTAAGTTTTAAACCTTGAGTTATTACCAGAAAACTTAAATTATAAATTTTACCGCCTAAACACCAAAATACTAAATCTTACATTAACTCCTAAACCCTACTGTATAATATTCATGTACATGTAAAACAAGATGGGGAAATAGGGTTTTATATTGAACAATCTGTAATGGATAGATTGTGATGCACGGCAGGTAGAGATATCGTGCATGGGGCAGAGGTTGTCGCAGACACAGACATTGAAGCAAGTAAGGGATTGTGTATGGCTGCCGAGCTTCCTTGAATCTGAGTCGTTCCACAATTACTCACTTCAAAGTGATTGTGTAAATAATCATTTGATGCCTTTATACTACGGAAGGAGATGTGCTTTCAACTAATATATTATTGTCACAGCCGGCGAGTAATCTAGCCCTGTGACAATATATACACTTGTATGTGTATATAGATGTCTTTAATATGCGCCACCTTCCTCACGTGTATATTGATTTAGTTCAATATCCACTTTTTTAATTAAATTTTCTGTCGTGCATGGATTAACGTACATGTTTTAGGTTTTTTATGATTATGTTGTCGAAGAATAATGTGAATCACATGATAATTAGTAGGGTTAGAGAAAAAAATCAAGAAATTTGAAACCAGTAGGAAGTAATAGGAGAGGTGTTATAAAAATAGTGGGTTGTCTACTAACGGGGTTGTTCTAAGTGATAAGTAGTTTGGTATCGCTTAAGCAGTTATTGAGTTCGAGGCGTTGTGTATGTAAAAAATCCCCACTAAGAGACTCATCTATCAAAATTAGGTGTGCGACGTGGGTCGGTCCGGATTAATCGTGGTGAAGCCCTGGAAACCAGAATGATGACAAAAAAATAGTGGGCTGTCTTGAACTGGGTAGCAAAAGCCCAGTAATAGACATGGGCTTACACGAGGTTCCTATAAAAACAGTGGACGGTAAAAGAAGTGGGCCTAGGAGTTTGGAACAAAAAACGGTATCTTCTTTAAACTCTCATTTAAAAGGTAATCCCATAATTTATAGAACGACACCACATAGAGCACAACTTGATAAGTATATTTACTAGTTGCTTCCATAGACATTCTATAGTACGTGAAGAATGGATTATTGACTCTAGTAGTAATTTTTATGGTGGTTTTAATCGAGATTAGTTTGCGACATGTGAAATTGTGTCTACATGTTTTTTTTTGGGGGGGGGGATTTTTTTGTAAGGTCGTAGATATTGACACGATCAAAATTAAAATATTTGATGGAATTGTTCAAACACTTGATATCGTGAGATATGTTTTAGAATTGAAAAGAAACTGGTTTTGCTAAGTAAACTAAATTCAAAAGGGTACACATACTCTAGTGAAGGTGAAGATATGAAAATATACAAAAACTCTCTCGTTGGGATAAAAGGGTAGAAACATAGTGAAAGTTTTTATTATCTGCCTGTGATTCTTTTACTTAATTTTCACGTAAATGTGTACTTGTTATTTTCTTATTTTGTTTGTGATTACATGCTTCATTGTTTTGTCGTTATTGCTCATCTCCCCTTTAACCAAAATATGTGTTACAGAACTTGGCATTTTCAGAATTTTTTATTTTATTTACAAATTTCTTTAAAAGTTCTAAAAAATTTATAAAAATTATAAAAAAATAGTAGTTTTTTTAATTGTTAATGTCACAAGACAAAATTATAGTGTATCATGTAGCGGTAATAGAGTATTGAACACACAATCTAAGAAATAAAAATGATGTCAACTGGATGGCTTACCACTGCATCAAAGCTTTTCCGACTTGTTTCTAAAGTGTTAGTTAAAAGTATTGTTGTAAAACAACATAGTTAGTATTGACCAGCATATAAGAAATAATAATAAAGATAATTAAATATGCGATAATTGTGTTATAAAAAAAGTCACTATCTTAAAAGTAGTTTCTCTTGGATTGATGTAATCAACGTTAATCGACCTTGTTCATTAAGGTTAACACAACCCTCTTTAATTTGGTACACATGATAAAAGGAGGTGAAACTCAATCGGTTTTGCTCCATTTAAAAGATGTAATTCACGAGAAGAAAAGAGGATCTTGAAAGTAAATGATAAATTTGGTGGGTGAAATAATGAGTTGAGGCTTGTGTTTACCAGGACAAATACATGGATAAATAAGTAAATAACACAGAGTCGGTTATTCTAAATATCTCATCTGCCTTAAATACTTTCTATATTTTGAAATAAATTTTATTTTTTTTCAAAAAATAAGATTATATATTGTTTTTCTCTTTTATTTGTACTATTCAATAATTGGTGCAATATGGCATTAGACGTGCTTATTAAGTTGAGCAGCTCGCAAATAACTCGAGCTAGACTCAGTCAAAACTCGATTAACGTTCGACTCGAGTTGACTCAACTCGAAATCGAGTTCGACTCGAGATCTTAACGAGTAAAATTGGGTAAGGTCCAACTCGACTCGATAAGTTCATGAGCAGCTCGTTATTATAAATAATTTTATGATTTTTTAGCGGTCACCTTAAAAAATTGTGTTCCAATAAGTTTAAATACTAGTTGAAAACTCTAAAAAAGTTCAATGAATTGCTAGGTAATTAACCCATAAAATTTCAGTTTCAAATTTTTAAAACATTTTATATTCTCGAGAATTAAAAAAGTTAATTTGTATTAATAAGAATTAAATTATAATAATTAGTCTTTTCTTTTTATTAAAGTTTTTCTTTTTTTTTCTTTTATTATTATATTATGTTTAAAAGTAGAAAATGGAAGAAGTCTTCGATTTTCACCTTCCATATAAAAAAACGACCGAAAGTAAAACCCACAATTCCTAAGGTATTCTCTCCTTTGTTGTTTGTCAAAGGTTGTTGAGAAACTAAAAAGAGTCTCACACTCGAACATCGACTTCATTTCTACCTCGGTCATGACATGTTTGTTTATTTATCTCATCAAACCTCACATTTTTTAAAATTTTTATGTTTATATTAAGCTCTAATGGTATCACTAGATTTTACCTATATTTTTTTAAAAAAAATAAGGTAAAAATTTTGGCGAGCTTAACGAGCAATGAGTTGAGTCGAGCAACGAAATTTTTTAACAAACACGAATCGAGAAAAATTTTATCGAATTTAACGAGCAACGAGTCAAATAGAGCACGAGTTGAGCACGATTTAACTCGCGATCGACTCGCTCGATAAGCACCCCTATATGATACATATTCGGGCATTACATGTTTAGTAATGAGAAAATGCCTTAGCTTGTTTGAATTATTCTTGAATTATAAAAAGTCAGTTGTAAAAATCTTAATTCTATCTAGAGGGGAGGGGAATGAGAAACTCTAAAGAAAGGAAGAAAGTATTTTTACTGGGTCTAAAACTCATAACCTAAAAAATATAAAAAATAAAGATGAATAACTTAATCAACCGACTAAATATACTTGCTCAAATTAATATAGTTTAATATAGTTACAAGGATTGAATTGGAGGGGTCCATATTTTGTCGGCACCCAAATTAACATGCATGAATTAATATTTATTAGACTTTACTTAGGAAAGCGGTATCCAATCGAGTACAGTTGGGGAAAAGGTGAAGTGGGTGTGGGATGTCTAGTGTCTAGATCCGCATGCTCTAATATCTCGGCGTTATGAGAGATCCCATTTCCACTCTCCTACATACCCAATTACAGGATTATCAAAATTCAAACAATAAAATAATGATGATTGAATAGGCAGTGATCGGTTTCAAGCTGCACTTGTCTCTTTCGCCACCCCCATCACACTCCTGACTCCCCCATTATTATATTACGAGGTTTTCAAAGTAGTAGTGTAAATTCGATCGAGTCAATTTGAGTTAAAAAATTTTACTTAGTTGAGTTAAATGAGTTTTATTTTATAATTTAAATTTTATTTAATTTTTTTTGAGTTGAGTTAAGTTTATAAAATTCGAGTTAAGTTATTCGAGTTTATGTTCAAGTTTAATTATAAAACATTTGTAATGTTATGTCACTAATTATTTCAAATTTAAACGACTTTTTATAATCATATACAATAATTATATACATGTGCGGAGCCCCCATTGGTTAGGAAAAATTTCCCTCCTACAAATTTAATATAAAATAATATTTAAAAACAAAATTAACACAACTTTAAATAAATATCGACATCTCTTAAAAGAAAATTTTAAATTATAACACCCTAAGTTAAATTTTCTGACTCCGCTCTGCTTATATATATATTTCTTCATATATTTTTTCAAATGTGATATATATATCGGGTAGAATTTAGGGACTCAATTCGAACTTAAAATTTAATTCATTAATTAATATTTTTTATTAAAAAATTTAAATTGTTCTAATTTTTATTTTATAACTCAAAATTTATTTAAAAATTTATAGTGTCGAGCAAAATTTATAAAATTATGAGCCGAAAATTAAAATATATTAAATTTTTTAAAGTAGAATCTAAGTTAAATAATTCAATTTTTGAGTTGAGTCAAATTTTATCCTGATTCAAAGTTTGGAGGATTGAAGTGAGTCAAAACTACCAATATTGTAAAAAGAGAAAAAAGGAATCCAAATCATTAACTCTCTCCTCCACGTGCTCTCAGTTCTCAGCCTTCAGAATATATGTATAGGACTAGGAGCCTCTTGTTCATTACAGATTTGAATCTCTTCTCTCCCACTGAATCACGATACCGGTATTGTAGTAACCACTTGTAAACAAAATGACTAGCTTTTTCAATTTCCTCCATCAAATCAACTAATATTTTGTCTCTGTCTCTCTATCTCTACAGTGATTCCTCACTTGTGAAGTTGTCATTTTAAGAGTTCAGATGGAGAAATATGAGGTGGTCAAAGATTTGGGAGCCGGCAATTTTGGGGTTGCTCGACTCCTCAGACACAAGGAAACCAAGGAGCTCGTTGCTATGAAATATATTGAGAGAGGTCACAAGGTTTGTTTCTATCATTTATTCCTTAACTTGTATTTATTCAGTTGGTGCTTGAATTGAGTTCATTTCTTCAAATTATACTTTCTTCTTTTTGTCTCTTCCCTTGTGAACGCCAAATGGATTGGTTGAAATCTTAACTGTTTTTTTTTTTTTTTGCAGATAGATGAGAATGTGGCCAGAGAGATTATTATCAATCACAGATCTCTTAGACACCCTAATATAATTCGGTTCAAGGAGGCAAGTTTCATCTCTTGATTCATTTTTTTTTTAATTTGTGATGCTTCTATTTTTGATGGGATATGAAGGTGGTTTTGACGCCAACCCATTTAGCAATTGTAATGGAGTATGCTGCTGGAGGCGAGCTCTTTGAACGGATTTGCAGTGCTGGTAGATTCAGTGAAGATGAGGTCCTTTTTCTGTTTCTGTTTTTGTTCTATTCTATTCGTTCACAAATTTATTTTAGTGCTTAATTGTTGCATTTCTTCTCTATATCTTCAGGCTAGATATTTCTTTCAGCAGTTGATCTCTGGTGTCAATTACTGTCACTCTATGGTAATTTAAGCTCGAAAAGCCAGACCATTGTTTTTCTCTGTTCATGGAAAATGCAAGAACTAATTCTATATTTATTTCCATGTTTCCTATTCTTGTTTGCAGCAAATATGCCATAGAGATTTGAAGTTAGAAAATACACTTTTAGATGGAAGTCCTGCACCACGCTTGAAAATCTGCGATTTCGGTTACTCTAAGGTTTGGGAATAGCAAATCTAGCCTGTGCTACTTGTAAGTTGGTTTATGATTTTCTGATCATTGATTTGTTTTTCTAACACTTGTTGTAGTCATCTCTCTTGCATTCAAGACCCAAATCAACAGTTGGAACTCCAGCATATATAGCACCAGAAGTTCTGTCGCGACGAGAATACGATGGAAAGGTATTATTCGAACTGTTTAAAACAAAAGGAAGTACCACTTTGAAATAAATCCAGATCTCCAGCTGAGCATTTTTGAACAATCTAATGACATGACTTGGATCTGGTCTGCCACTTTTGACTTTGATGCCTAACCTGTAACCACAAAGAGCTAATCTGAAGATTTTGAAATCCATAAAATGCTTAAGCAATATTGCTTCCACTTATATTGCGAAGTCACCAAGTTTATGAATAACCTAACTTCAAATGCTCTATTATTTTGTCCTTCAAGGAAATTTGATTATTCAAAATACTCCACCCCTGGCCCTTCCAACGCTTTCCATTAATTTGATGTATTTATTCTATATTTCAAAATCTAATAAAATCATATTAGCAACATATAAAAAGTATTGATGACCTTAAGTCATGTCTTTTCTTGTGTAGTTGGCAGATGTATGGTCCTGTGGAGTTACCCTTTATGTAATGCTAGTGGGAGCATACCCTTTTGAAGATCAACAGGATCCTAGGAATTTTCGGAAAACAATCCAGGTAAATGCAAGTCTGCATCTTCTTCATGTTTTTTTATTAATGAAGATAATTGCCATTCCTTATGATAGTATTTTTCCTTATCATTTTTGGGCAAAGAATAATGGCTGTTCGGTACAAAATTCCAGACTATGTTCATATTTCTCAAGATTGCAGGAACCTACTCTCTAGCATATTTGTTGCACATCCATCCAGGGTATGTATCATTTTAAGTTAATTGATCAAGCACTGCAATTGCACCGTATCCATGTTTTTGCTATATGCTAACTGACTCTGTCAAAAACCTTACAAGCATCTAGCAGACAATATTTGGTAGCCCTCTGATTTCTAATACTTGATTGATGAAAACTTTGAATTTCCAATGGGAGAAGAATGAGAAAAAAAGAAACCTACTGCATGATATTCGAATAACTAGAACTATTGGAGGAAGAACAGATCGCCGGAGTTATATGTTAGAATTATCACCTAAATGCCAAACTTTCAAAATGGTTTCCTGTCCGCATCTTTTGATCTATTTCATTCTTTTAACCTTGCTCTATCGTCTACCATATTAAGCATTATAATTATTAGCACAGCAACCCAGCTTGAAGACAATTGGTTTTAGGTAGAAAATCTAATTGAATGTTTTATTAACAGTGGTAGCATCATAGCAGCCTGGATCTGTGATGCCGATAGCATGTTTAATGAACCTGATATTTGGAGGTTTATTTATTGAAATTTTAGATGTTAACTCTTTGCCTTTTCCTTTTTCTTTCAGAGGATCACACTTAAGGAAATAAAAGACCATCCTTGGTTTTTGAAGAACTTGCCGAGAGAGCTAACAGACACAGCACAAGCTGCTTATTACCGAAGCGATAACCCTACATTCTCTCTTCAAAGTGTGGATGAGATAATGAAAATTGTGGAAGAGGCGAGAAGTCCACCTCCAGCATCGGTGGCTGTCAAGGGCTTTGGTTGGGGCCAAGACGAGGATGAAGAGGAAGACATCGATGATGAAGTGAAAGAGGACAATGAAGAAGATGAATACGATAAGCGGGTCAAGGAAGTCCATGCAAGTGGAGAATTTCAAATCCAGTAAGCAATGCAATCTTCATCCAACTCTTGTGTGTTAAGAGTCTCGCCTTTATGGCTTTATGATTGTTCAATAGCCAATAACTGTTTGTTTCTTTGCTAAAGATATCAGTGTTCTGAACTATAGGACCTCAAACATTAGGACTAAACTATGGATGTAATTTTCCCAGGATTAACCATGGATTGCAGGTGAATGAGAACTGAAATTGTACTGTTATTTGAAAAGTCCGAAGGGTAGGCCGTAAAAATCGAAGTCGTGTCTTTGTTGTATGTTGTATGTTGTATGTTCTGTAATGAAGCGCCGGATTTCTAATCTATCTGTGTTTCGGTTTTTGTCAATGGAATATATCAAATACTATTGTCATTTCTAAACAGAGAGTTTTGATTGCTAGAGTTGCCTTGTATCCAAGTGAAACTACTTGGATATCGGAAGAAGAAAACAAGACATAGCATGAGTGGGAATAGCTGGAGCAATCAATTTAACGTTTGGTACTATATTTAGTACTATATTTTTCTAAGTTAGAGTCTTAAGATATTCAAGTCTTGGTAATATTCAATTACATAAAATTAGTAAATAATAGAGAATAGGAGGTATGGTTGCTTAATGCTTAGAGTACAGGGGAAAAAATAAACCTCAGTGTTCCCATATTGCTTCATATGCAAGTTAACCAAGAGTTTCAGCTCGGGACAACATGAAAATATATTGCTCAGGTTCATTATTTTGAGTTTTAAGCATTTTCAACTTTGTGCTTTCGATGGGCTTTTTAACTGCTAGTTTAAAGAATAATGTGATGAAACAAGGAACAAAAGCACGTGGAGGACAAAATATCTTACATGGTAAAACTCGATCGAAATTTGACGTGGCAGTTGAGTGCAAAAAAAAAAATTAAAGTAAAAGAGCTCGGTGGAAATGCAAATGGAGTATGACTGAAGTGTTGGAGCGTATAATAGACACCATATGATTTAAAAGTCACAAATTATTATGAGAAAAACCTCAATATACACGTTTTAGTTTTAGGGGTTAGGGTTTAGTTTAAAGTTTAGAGTTTAAGGTTTGGGTTGTAGGGTTAGAATTTAAGGTTAATGTTTAAAATTTAGGGTTTAGAGTTTAGGATTTGAGGTTTAGTTTTTTAGGGTTTAGGTTTAATTTTGATTTATAGTAGAAATAGGCATACCTATTTTACACAGTAATAATCTCTAAAGTAATAGATTAGAAGTCCTTAGTGTTAACTAAAATTTTCAGTCTTTATTTTAAGATTGTCAATTAAGGCCGCACGATTAAGCTAATAAGATTTTAAGCTCGTGGCAATAAACTCAAAGCAATAATATGTAGAATAAAAAACACTATGCCATATATAAAAGCACATTCGTTGTGAAAGTGTTGCACAATTAGAGTTTAAAGAACGTAGACAAAACAGGGTCCTTCAAGGTATTGAATGATTCAAGTATGATTCAATGATGTATGTATGTTTATGACTTGTAAGAAAAATGGCATTTTGGCATGTTTAGTGTTATGTTGTTGTATAAAATGACTTTTGAAACAAGGTATATTAAATTTAGCTTTTTTTTACAAAGTTCAAATTTAATCTTAATCCTAACTAGAGAAGAAGAGAAGGAAAACTCTAGGAAAAAAGGATGCTTTTAGTGAGTGCTAAGTGAATACGAGGAAATAAAAATAAACAATTTAGCCAACATATTAAATGTGCTTGCTCGATACTTTAAGCATGTTAATAGTTCATATTTGATGATTATGAAATGATCATGATAGGTCCATTGCATTTAGATCTCTTCCGGGGATCTTAGGAAGCATTTTGAAGTTAAAAAAAAAACCCAGCAAAATACTGCATTTTTTATGGGTAAAACTTTAATACACAGACTGTATATTTACTCTATAAATTAAAATTAAACTTAAACCCTAAAAACTAAACCCCAAACTCTAAACGCTAAATTCTAAACCCTAACCTTATATTCTAAATCCTACAACCCAAACCCCTAAACCCTAAATTCTAACCCTAACCTTAAATTCTAAACCTTACAACACAAACCCCTAAGCTGAACCCCTAACCCCTAAAACTAAAAGGTATATGTAAACTTTATAACCCAAACCCCTAAACTCTAAACCCTAATCCCTAAAACTAAAAAGTCTGTGTAAACTTTAGTTTACACAGACTGTGTATTGAAGTTTTTCTCTTCTTTTATTAAGGTGTTAATATTGTTTTTTTAACAATTTTTATCTAAGAAAGATAAAGGAGAATTTTACTCTTACTAGGTCTTGAACCCTCAACTTAAAAAAAATAAAAGAATGTCAACGGAAAATTTTAACCACATGCTCTAGAGATTGCTAACAATATTTATAATATATAATAAATTATGTTGATTAAGTCCTCTAGGTCAATTAAATATTTTAAATATATATATATATTTATTTAAAATTAAGTCGGTTAATTGGTTGAGTCGATTGAATTTAGTTTGATTTTATTATGTCGATTTAGAGAATGGAATTTGATATATTTTAATAGATTGTGTTTGGCTAACTTAGATTGATTGAAAAAAATTGACTGAATCGATCGTAAATACGATTAGTCTCCATTAAATTTACCAAAAAATATAGACTTAAGGATGTCTTAAGCCTTTAAACTTATGAAAAAAAATTAATTGGCCCCCTAAACTTATTTTGCACCAATTAGGTACTTGTAATCAAAAAATTAAATTAATTAATAAATTAAACCGATAATTAAATTTGACCATTAAATCTTAACAATTTTTCTTCGAATATTATTATTATGTGAAACACTATTGTTTTTCACATGACATTTATAACTTTTTTAAAAATATTTTTTTAATAATGATTAAAATTTCAAATAAAATAAAAATTTTTAAAACTACCAAGTGATAATATTAGGACGTGAGACATAAAACCGGTTAATAAAAAATGTTTAATATCCAAATAGGTGCCCAAACTATACATGTGATTCACTTTTGGTGCCTAAACTATTTTTCGTTCTAAATAGGTGGCTAAAGTTTCATGCCGGTCATTTTATATGTCTAACAGTTAACTATCATTATTTTTTGAAATATTTTTCAATTTATTTTTTACTTAATTTAAAAAACCCTAAATTTCATAAAACTCATAAAATAACCCCCAAAATCCAAATCCTTAAGTTTTCCAGCTGATTCCGTCGTCGATGATCACGCTGTCGTTTATCATATCCGTCGTCAGACCACTACGATCATTCCTCAACCATGTATCGTTGATAACCGATGATATGTATACTGATAGGCTTCCTTTGGCTTCCTAACGTCAAAGGAAGTCAAACTCGCAAAAAATGAAGACGATCATCACACTTACTGTCGATTACAGACGATGGATGATTGAGAGAAATAGTCGTGGTGGTCCGGCGGCTGTAGTGGTGATCTTCAGTGAGGCAATCAATGACGACAGCGATGGCAACTTGGGGATTTTAGATTAAAAATTTGGGACTATTTTGTAAAAATTTAAAATTATTTTTTAAAAAATTCAAATTTTATTTAAAAATTAATTAAAAGGAATTTAAAATTAAAGCATGTCACATGTCACATTTTAATTAGCCAACAGTTTTTTTAACAGTCAAACATCTAAAATGATCGAAATAAAACTTTAAATACTTATTAGAGCAAAAAATAATTTAGACACCAAAAGTGAGTCACATGTATAATTTGATCATCTAATTGGCTATTAAGCCATAAAAATCCATTAGATTTAATGTCAACTTGATCAAATAAGTGAATGGATGAAATTTTAAAATATTATAATTTTAGGGTGTGGAAATTGAATATTTTCCAAAGTTCAGCAAAAATATATAGATTCAATAAATCCAAATCAACTAAGAACCGGGTTTGTTTACCTCTAGCGGATTTCAACTTTTTATCAATTTCACCCCCAACTTCTTTTTTATATCGCCGCCTAGTCCCTGTATGTTCGTTTCCCTTATTTTCCTTCAAAGCTAGGTTTTTGTCCAATCTACAGGATCCGCTTATCCACAGCGACCATGGCGAACCGTATGGACCCGGCCGCGAAGAGCATAAGGGGAACGAACCCCCAAAACCTAGTAGAGAAGATTGTACGGTCGAAGATCTACCAGAATACCTACTGGAAGGAGCAGTGTTTCGGGCTGACGGCGGAGACGCTGGTTGACAAAGCAATGGAGCTGGACCACATCGGCGGAACATACGGCGGCAATCGAAAGCCCACTCCCTTCATGTGCCTCGTCGTGAAAATGCTCCAAATCCAACCCGAAAAGGATATAGTCGTCGAATTCATAAAAAACGACGATTACAAGTTAGTTTCAAAAAAATCTATTTTCTTTTTTCCCCTTTTACTTGTTTCAATTTCACTAAATATTACGGGGAAATTAATTTCAGGTATGTAAGAGTTCTGAGAGGTTTTTACTTGCGTCTTACAGGGATCGATACCGACATTTATCGTTATTTAGAGCCTTTGTACAACGATTAACGGAAAGTAAGGCGAAAATCACCTGATGGAAGTAAGTTCTTTATTTTTTTTTACTTATTTTCCCCTAATTTTTCTTTTCAATTTTATTCTGTATCGATTGCTTAGATGGGTTTATTAATTGGTGTCATGTTGGGTGATATTTAATGTATCAGATTTCATCTTGACGCATGTTGATGAGGTGATTGATGAACTTCTCACTACAGATTATTCTTGTGATATTGCTCTACCGCGTATTAAGAAAAGGTAAGGTTTACTTTTTCTTTCTCGTGGCTAGTTTTTGATTTCTATGGTTATTAGATTAACATTATCGAATTAGAATCTCTATGCTATGGGAATTGTATATGTTAAGAGAAATTAGTGGATATATTTGTGTTATAATGTGTTACTCTCTTTGAAGATTATGTTCGTTATGTATGTTTCAACAGGTGGACTCTTGAATCGCTCGGTGCACTGAATGCACGAAAAAGTGTGCTGGAAGATGATTTCGAGGAAGAGGAAGAGGAAGAGAAGGATGAGAACGAGCAAGATGGTTTAGAAGAGATGGTGGCTCATGAAAAGGTTTGTAGAGTAGTACCATTTTCATTGATAGATGAGGTATCTGATATTTTACTATCTTGTTAGCAGGATTATTACCGAGGAGAAGCCCTGCAAGAGACCGAGAAAGAGATTATAGACGTGACAGTCATAGACACAGGTACCTTCCCTCAAGTGTTTTTGCTTGTACATATTTGTTTTCCAGAACTTTTGAGGATAAAACAATAAAAGACTGAGATCGTTGGTGCTTTTCTCAGGATGATGAACAAACAACTAACCGTGCACTTAGCTTAGGGCTAATAAAACATAATGGGAACCTTAGTACTTGTTCCACGAATGAACATTAAAATGCACCTACTTGGGGCTAACTTGGATAGCATCATTTCAGTTGTAAACTGCTTTTTCCCGGTTATCGTTTTGCAGCATTTTAGCTTTGTAACAGCAGACAGGCAAGCTTGCTGCTTAATTTAACCATTTTACCACATCAAAAAAAGAAAATTTGGGTCGTGAGTGGAAGCTGTTGGATGAATATGGTTCCTATTTGCGTAGGCTTAATTGTTCCAATGTTGTGTTTCCCCTATGGCATTTAAAGCCATAGATGGGTTGAAAAGCTTCCTATACAAAATTTTATGTGGTCTTGCCAGGTTTCTCTGCACTGACAGTGTGCAGCGAGAAGTATGATAGATCATACAATTTAGCATTAGGTTCATATTTGGCTTGCATTTGCACTTGCCAAATTTTAGTTTGTGAATGATGTTTTGTACATTTTGTAAGGTAACATTTAAGAGACTTGGAACAATTTTTTAAAGTTTATCTTCTGACATACTCGACACTTTTGAATCTTGGATGGTCGGTCATTTCTGATTGTAATCTTTAATGAAGCTTTGTACAACTTGCATCAAATGTTCAAGTTATGATGGGTTCATACAATTTTTTCTTTCATGCATTTGTTATCGATTTGTCTTTGCAAACATCAATTTGAAATTAAAAACACTAAAATATGTATAATGTTGTTTCTTTCTCTTTCCACAGGGATCGGGATTATGACAGAGATAGAGACTATGATAGAGAAAGGGGACGTGGCCGTGACAGAGATAGAGATAGGGACAGGGACAGGGATCGTTATCGCCTGAGAGAGGAAAAGGAGTATGGCTATGAGAAGGATCGAGATAGAGAGAGAGAAGGTAGGGAACGTGATAGGCGAGACAGGGATCGTGGGATACGAAGGAGCCATTCGAGGAGTCGTAGTGTAGGAGTAGGGAACGGAAGAGACATGCTCGCAGCAGCATGAGTCCTAGAAGGCATGAAGCAGAGGATGGCAATCCTCCGGAGGAGTCGAAGAAGAAGAAGGGAAAGAAGGAAAAGAAGGATGATGGAACAGACCACCCAGATCCAGAGATTGCGGAAGCCAACAGGATTCGAGCATCCCTTGGTTTGAAACCATTGAAACTGTAAGCATGATAGATTTTATATGCAGCAAGATTAACCGTTATGTTGTATGCACATTGGTGTTATTATCTTGGTATCCAGTACAGCGGTTTGTGGGATTCAGAATCAGATGATATAGCAATCTTTTTAATGTACTTGTCGCGTTTAGTTCATTACTTTTTCATTTTGGTATTTTATTTAGAGTATTTTTTCATTTTGATATTCACAAAAGGCTTAATTGGCAAATAAGTGTCCAAATTATATCCCTCTTTTAGATAGGTGCTCAAAGTATTTTTCGAGCTAAATAGGTGCCCGCCGTTACTTTCGTTAATTTTCACTGTTAATTTTTGTTAATTTTTATCGTTATCTTTCGTTATTAGACACGTGTCAACTTCTTAAAATTTTGAAATTATATTTAAAATAAATAAAAATTAATAAAATAAAATAACCTCAAATTTCACAAATAGCTCAAAATTTAAAATCTCTAACACCAAAATTTAAATTTCGATTTGAACTGATTATGTCGCCTATTGCTATGCCATTGTCCACCACATTCGTCGTCGGACCATCATGATTATTTATTCTCACCACCTCGTCGTTAAAAATCAACCGACGCCGTACGAAATATCAAAATTGTTGAATAATTCATTCATAATTCGTGACAAACGACGGCATAACGAACGATAAACGATGTGTAGATCGTTCGGCGAGAGGAAGACGTTTTATTCTCTCGGCGAAATATCGAAATTGTTAAATAATTCATTCATAAAATATTTTTTATTTTATTTTATTTATTTATTTTATTAAAATAAGGAGGTATCACATTCCTTGTTTTATTTACTACAACAAAATTGCACTGTTAATCCAACTAGAAATAAAAGTTGAACATTTTAAATAGTCTTCAACAATGTTTACACACTACTAGAAATAGACTAGTCTTTTGAGAAAAATATTACAACATACATAATGGGAAATGTGACCAATACAAGCGCCCCTAATCTCCCAATTCCTTTGATCCGCTGAACTTGAAAGCTTTTCCTTATTTTGGATCAAAGTTTTATTGATGAAAAAGGAAAAGTAACTTAGCTTATCTCAACTACACCTCGGCTCACAATTCTTCCCTGGTTAAGATCCTCAAATGCTTTATTTCCCTCTTCAAATGTGTATTTCTGAGAAACAGCACAGTTCAGATTGAAGATTCCTGTTTCAGCTAGCTTTACCAACTTTGGCAGATCCTGCCTTGCCCTCGCTCCGTATGAACCGATCACTTTCACCTGCTCCAACCCATTACTGAATGAGTGCCAACCAAGGTTATATCTAAAGGGTTTTGTTAGTGAGGGTTTTTGAGACAGTCTTTAAAGTTGGTTAACATATGGTACTATTTATACTAGTAATTTTATATCAAATGAAACGATTAATTTTGATTTTTAATGCATCGAATGAAGTTAAAAATTTTATGCAACATAGTAATTTTAAAAAGTTATCTAAAGTCACCGTTCATTACCGAAATCGAAAATGAAATCCAGGAAACATATGTCCAACTCTCTAACAGGCTTTTACAACATTGAACTGTTCAAACCAAAACTACTAATCTTCAATCACGTTAGTTTATCTTATTTCTGTAAAAGTCCAGCATTGTACATGATATATATGATGTAAAACATATGTCCAACTCTCTAACTGGCTTTTACAACATTGAACTGTTCAAACCAAAACTACTAATCTTCAATCACGTTAGTTTATCTTATTTCTGTAAAAGTCCAACATTGTACATGATATATATGATGTAAATCAAATAGACACAACTAGTAATTGAAAATAACAATCAAAATTTGTCATAACCTCAATAATCCAAATCTAATGTACCAAAATTATATAAAAAAAACCAATCCAGCCTCCTAATAACTGAAATAGCATCACTTATTAGAACTAGTAAAACCCCCTAATTTAAAGGATGAATTGTACTAAATTTAGCATGAAATTATAATTTAAAATCTTAAGAGAAGGAAACAGAATATAAAAGTGGACGACATATATGTGCCAATATAGCACCAACGGCATGAGGAAATGTAGCTAGACATGCAACATGCAGACCGGGAAACCTAGCATGTTTGAGTATATATTAGAGCTCAAACTTTCAGATTCTTGGCTGTGGAGATTGAATTCTGATAGTGTTAGATTAAGATAAATTCAATTACAGCTAGGATATGGTTTTCGGTAGAATGGTGCCTTACAAGTATTTGAAGTGTGGTTCATAAATGCACTTTAAGAGGAAAAAAAACTGCTTCGTGTGGTTTTTTGGTTTTACCTGGTGGCTATGGCAGCAGAAGGGCTATGTGAAGTACTGTGCATCGGATATGTCAGATGAGGGTTTTGAAGAGTTATGGGTTGATTTATAGCCCTAGTGTTGTTTTTTAGGAAGATTTAAAGTAAATGGGTTTCAGAGATTCTAGAGGAGATCTAATTGCTTCTGACATTGGCTTGAAGGAAGGCCTGAATTATATGTGGGATGCGAAAATTCTACACGGTTGGATTGGAAGGATGGTTGCATCCGCCTTCTACGTACTTTTATAGATTTATAGACTAGTAGATCATTTATAGATTGTAGCTATAGATTATACAGGTTTCGAGTAACAATTCAAGAAAAGTAACTAAATATTAGAATATGGAGCCAGTAATTATAATTAATTAGTGAGTCTAGAGAATTTGGGGTTAACTTGAGAGCTGTAAATGAACTCATATATTGAGAGGTAAAATATGGTTTTACCTTTCGACGAACAAGACGATTGATGTCCACTACACCTACAGCACCAGCTTTTGCAAGTCCAATCATCACTGCTTTTCCACCATCTCTTACACTTTGTAAACACTGCAAAAACGTTTGAGGTTTCCCCAAGGCTTCCACAGCAATGTCAACACCTAATCCTCCAGTAATTTCCTACTCAAAACAAGCAATAAATGCCTTTTAAGTAAATATATTTAAAAATAAATAACTATCAAAAGCTAATTCAGAATCAAATAATTTCAAACATGCACTTCCAAAATTGTCTGAACACTCCACAAAAGATCATCTGATTTCACTATATTTTATTTCAAAATCTAAACCTCAATAGTCATGTCTCAAATCTCAATATCCCACATTAACACAACTAAATGATGCTAAACCCCAAGCCATGCCTCGAATCTCAGTATCTCACATTGTCATAACCTACATCAAACCCTTTAAAAAAGAGCATAAAATTAAGTTCACAAAAGCTAAAGCTGTCAAATAAACAAATTGAAGTTCGAAGCCTGTGTTAGTTTTTTGTTTTTTTTCCCCTTCCTGGTACAAATGAATAAATTCAAGAAGGTGAGGCAATTTGAACAATGTACCTAACACTCCCAAGAGTACACCTAAGCAAAACTAGATTGTTTATTGTTATTGCTTTTGCTACTTGGTTTCTCCTTCTGGAAGCCAAGAAAAGCATTTAGATACAAAGCAAATGATAATTTTTTTCGTCAATCAAAATTTCAGATAGCTTTTTGGAACAAACTACTTGGATGTATTACATTTACTTGTGCATTTTAAATCAATTTATGATTTTGCTTTACACAGTTTACTTTTGACTTTTAGCAACCTTTTATGAATAACAAAGGCAATTAGCAAAGGCCACAGCCAAAACGATCCCATATTCTAAATTTCTTAATAAAATTTCCATCCAAATCTTGGATATCCCCAACCAAGATTACATGCAAGTGTATTAAGATTTTAAAAAACGTGCATGCTGAAAGTGTGTTCAGAGTGATATTAAAATGCAATGTTATTTCAACTACCACAAGTTGGTATCTATATGCTAAAGAACCATGGATCTTGTACATACTTTAACCCGTTCAACAGCATCTTCTTCTACCCAAAGTCTTAGCTTTCTGTAGTTTATCCTTTTGAATATCCACAGCAATAACTTCAGAGGCACCAAATGCCCTTGCTATCTGCAAACAACTGAAGCAAAGTTCTTGTCATTTATATGTCAGTTTTTTTCCCAATCTGTCAAAGTTCATAATGAAAAGTTACTGTAAAAAAATACAAAATAAATGCACTAAGATTCAAAGTTGGGAGCTCAGGTTTCAGACAGTAACCTTTACCTTTGCAATTGTTGGGGCTTGCAGATATTGAAGGCAAATGAACGAAACATGTTTAAGGTGGTTTAGACAAGCAATTACAAAAATGTGGAAATGCCCTTATGAGTTATGAGAACATGTTTAAGAGGTAAGGATGACCAAAGAAGTCAAGTCCTCAGACTATAAAAGAAAAGGCCTCGTTTTCACTGAGCTTACTGTAGGACTTTTCTGTGAACATTGTACAGTGGCACAACATGAAAGAGAACTGCATATCTAGAGAAAGGCCTAGTTCATAGTTTTCATTAGTGATACTAACATCACACCAAGAGGTGATATTAAACTCCAGCAGAATTCACAGGGTAGGTTCATTGGTAAAACCCTAAAATTAAGGAACACATAAATCAACAAATAAACTAAATCCAATTCAAAATGTAGAGCAAACAACGTATATAACAAAAAAGGGAAGACAAACAACTAAAATATTTTGGGCTTATTAGCTCTGAACATTATATGGCTTAAATGGTCATTATTGGTTAATGTTTGTCGTGTTACTGTGGTCTGAATGCTGCTTGTTCAGGTTTGGAACATTTGCCAGGACTGATACTTGGCAATTCCAAGACTAGAAACTCTAATTAGCTTAGAGTCTTATTCAAAACCGTTCACACTGTAAATCATCTGGCTTTCAGAATCCCTTTTTTCTTAATTTCTTCAAATTTCAGCAACTGAGTCACAATATTAACAGTTGGGGTATCATTTACGCTTTTCTCTAGGACTCTTAGGTGCCTTTTACCCATTGTACGTTGAGGACAAAAACACTGGCTTTTTCAAAATGACAAGTCAAACCAATTATCTAGTTTCAGAATCAGTTTAATATGTAAGTACCTTGAACCAACCCCTCCAATCCCAATCACAGCAACAGAGTCCCCAGGACAGACCTCAGCTGCATGCCTCATGGCACCATAAGCAGTAAATACAGCACATCCTAAAATTGCAGACTCGGTGTATGGCAGTGATTTTGGCAAAACACACAAACCATGCGCCGGAATGACACAGTATTCAGCAAGGCCTCCCATGCTATACATATATACAGGTTTTCCTACACAAATAGCATAACTTCATTTATCCAACAATGATGCCAACACTATGCACGTAAAGTTACAGCAAAAGGGCAAACAGATGTTTAAGATGGTTGACACTTGACACACTGCATTTACAAAGGGCATTCGAGATGCAGACAAACAAACACAAGGGTAGCCATGCTTTCATAGAGAGAAAGAAGTAGTAGAGTAAATTTAATGGTAAAAGTACCACTGTTGCGGAGGAAAAGCCGTGTTTCACCATCATAAAGTGTCCCCTTCGCTCGATTATAGGCAAAGAAATCTTCACATAAATCATCATGGCCCTATCTCCCAGAAATAAAAATGATAAGAAGTTAGCAGTCATGATACCAGAATTGAAATTCAAGCATAGCATCTCAAAGCACGGTACCTTAGAACAGAAGGAACAGTTACCGCAAGGCATTATAAAAGCTCCTACCACTTGAGCTCCAATTGGATATCTGAGAACACCAACAAAATGAAAATTAAAAGCCAACGTGGCTTCCAATCTCTTATCTCCACCAAACTCAACATGTGCAAAGAATATGAATGAATGAAAAAGAAAGTAACCAACTTTTCAGTGATTTTGCGGTCGGTGAGAGGCCCATGTTCAACAACTTCCCCAGTAATCTCGTGGCCAATAACACAAGGACTAGAAAATGGAATTTCGCCTTTTATAACATGAAGATCAGAGTGACAAACTCCACAGGCTGCAACAAAAAAGACCCAAACTGAGAAACGAAAACCCAACGGAATTCGACCCATTTCAAATATTGGGGTTTTCTTTCTAATGAAATAAAACCATAAAAGAGGAAGAAACCATACCCTTGGTTTTGATGAGAATTTCTCCAGCTTTGGGACGAGGCATGTGAAATTCTTCAATGGTGAGGGGTCTATCGGGTTCCCAGAAGACGGTCCCTCGCATATACCCACCGGAGCTGACATGATAAGCAGCCGAAGAAGACGATAGGCTGCTGCTCTCTACCTTGTTGGGGCTGTTATCAACGTGATTCGTAAACAAACGAGAGGATAACAATGAGAGGGAACGATTTGTGAGGTTTGAGGAAAGCAGCTTCCTGGAGATGGCAATCCGAGATATAATTGATGAAAACCCCATTTTTTGCTGATATAGTGGCGAAAAGAAGTGGGAGTTGACAATTGGCGAGCAGCGGAGTGGGACAGGAGATGGGACTTTTTAGTTTTTACTGCCGTCCTAAGTTCTTTGATCTTGACATACAAGAGTTTGACACGCCAAAGCCGCCATTTGGATAAGTATCGCCAACACCACCACGTCGATTTTCGTTTTTTTAATGGAAAATTAACCCCACAAGTTGTATTTTAATACTAAAAGGATCACGATCTTAAATTTTTACTAAATATTTTTGGGGACTTTTAGTTACAATGCATTATTTTATTAATATTTTTTGTACTTTTATTATTATTATATATACAAAATAATTTAAAATAACAAATTAAATCCAATCTACCATTCGCTGTTGTCGGTATCAAAGATAACGATTAGATTAGATAATCAAATCTAATCTTTAATATACACGGTAAAATTAGATTAATAAAATTAGAGAAGAGGTTCTTATTCAATCTAATTTTACCTTGTGTATATCAAAGATAAAGATCAGATTATCTAATCAAATATAATCTCACTTTTATCTTGTTCAATCTAATTTTACCTTGTGTATATTAAAGATTAGATTAGATTAAATTATCTAATCAAATATAATCTTATTCAATATAATTTTATCTCTTTGTAATTCAATGCCACCGTAGATAGTTGTAGATAGTAGTTATTCGGACTTAGATTTCACTAGTCCCTTAATCTCAGCCCCTGATTTAACCTCTATTTTGTCAAAAAATATTCCGAAGTCCACGAATAAGAGATCAATAGTGAGGAAACCAAAACATTTTACTCGAGATCTGCGGGTTTTGATACATTTTTCGGTGAAACAACCACCAAAATATAATTCTTTTTTATATTTTTAAATTTCATAATAATAAAATATAATTTTATTATTTATTTTAAATTATTTTTATATTTAATAATATTAAAAATTTGAGTTCGAACCTTGGAGACGACATTGTTGGGAGGGGTAGCCTCGCAATAGACTATACGACAGAAATGTATATAATCAAAAAAATAATATTAAAAATATTAAAAATAATAATAAAATAATTCAGAGTGACAAAAATGTTAAATGTGCAAAGTTTAGTTATTAAATTAATTTTTTTTAAGTTGAGTGACAAAAATGGGAGAAAGAAGCCAATTGAATGATGAAATGTGTAATTTACTCATTATTTAATTGTCTAAAAAGTTTTTTATTAAAATAAATATCTCGTAATTTTCTATTCAAAATTAGGTATTTCAAATTTTTGTTTTGTCAAAATCGGTACTTAAAGTATATATTTTTATTTAAGTTCCTAAAATTTGACAAGGGATAATGATTAAAAAATATTTTAGACACCTAGATAAAAATATATAATAGATTTTTAGAATTTACTTTGATAAAAAATACTTTAGAGACGTAGATGAAACATGTAGTATATTTTATATACTTACTTTCACCACATAATACTTTAGATACAAAAAAAAAAAACAAATACATTTAAGTGCTTATTTATGATATAAACCTTGATAAATCATAAAATAAGTATCATACCAACAATGATCATTACAATGATAATGTAGCACATTAATAAAAATAATAATATTTAATCTAATCCCTAAATTACAACTAAAACACCAACATGTCCTTCAACAAATTTTCTACTTATGATTTAAATTATTGGAGAAAAAATTCACCACTTTTCTCATCTCCTTAAAGCTTCCTTTTTTTTTTTCTCATGGCAACTCCAAGTCCAACAAAGTATCAACATATGTCAAAGCATAATCGTCACTTTACTTCATGCTCGATTTATCCTTTGTAGCTTTCTTTCTTGCTCTTATCAAAGAAATCAACACAACTTCTTGATTTTTATGTTGCTGAAGAAACTCCTATCATCTCTTGTGAAGCAAAACCATGCTTTCGTCGGGGGTTGCGAAATATCGACTCGATTTAAAAGAAAAATTTACAATAGCGGATCTAAAAATATATTTAAAGGTGGGCACACATAAAATTTCAAAATTTCAGGATGAGCACAAATCACAAACATTACAAATTTTTGAGAACTAATTCATAAAAAAAAAATTAAAGACAAGATGAGCAAGAGCCCATCTTACGTTACATGTAGTCGACCATTGAAGACTTAATGAGCCATAAGATGTTGCTGATGATAGGGAAAGTGGAAGTGTCTGGAGGAGAGTGTGGGTAAGCTTTTTGGAAGGAGAGAAGGTTGAAGATGGCTTTGAGAATAAGGACGAAATTAGGATTGAGGGTTTGAGAAAAAACATAAATGTTGAAAAGAGATGAATAATCTATTTTAAAAATATATATACAAAATAAAGATAAAAAAAATTATCGTGCATGAAGACAAAAACTCTATTTGAGAACCACATGGGCACGTCTCTATTTGAGAACCACATGGGCCTGTCTCCATTTGAGAACAACAGAAATGGAGATCATGAGAAGGATGAGCAACCAAGTTTCCATTAGGGTGAACTAGTGATTAGACTGAGCAAACTTGACCTGAGACTTGAAAACTAAATTAATTTATTTGAACTAAGACTCAAAATCGATCTCGAATACGATGACTCAAATTTGATTCGAAACTTAAAATAAATCGAACTGAACCTAATTTCAATGGAACCGAAAATAGACCTGAACCGATTTTCAACCGAACCGAATGGGCCCGAACTAGTTTTCAACCGAACCGAATGGAACTGAATCGATTTTACCCGAACCGAAGGCAATCCGAAATAAAAAAAATTATATTAAAATAAATAAATAAAGATAAGATGTGAATTGTCGCACAACAAACCAAAAGCCAAATATACAGCCAATATAAAGTCATACATAGGGTGGAAAAACCTAACTCGGACTGAAAACTCGACTTAAACCGATCGATCTCCTATTAACCCGATATTGATCTGACTCGAAAGTCAACCGAACCGAAGTCTCGACCCGATACTCGAACCGAAATCACCATAGACCTGAAATAAAACCAAACCAAATCCGAGCCGAATTTAAACCGAATGTAATCAGGCTCGAAATGACTCGAACCGAATGATCCGTTTGCCACCTCTAAGAGTGATAGACGTGACAAAAGAGAAGGTAAAGTTATGTACAATGATATATTTAAAGCTTTCTTTCAAATTATCACTAAAAAATATATTGAAAGATCAAATTGATGTTTTAGTTATAATTTAGAGGTAAAATTAAAAGTTAACTTTTCTTATTTACGCTTCACAATATCACTGTAACGAGCATTAGTGATATAGTAACCATTTTATTATTTACCGATAATGCTGATGATTATCACATAAGTTTTGAAATTTCAATGGCCAAAATAAAAAAATACTCAAACTTTAGTGATTATAAATATAATTTACCTAATACTTATTGGAAGCCCTGTTATTATTTTTTGACAAATCTTAAATCTAATCATAATCCTACCTAGAGGGGAGGGGAATGAGGACTTTAGAAGAAGAAAAGGGGTTAGTCCTGGTGGGTCTAGAATACATGACCTAAGGAAATGTGAGTGAACAAACACAAGTAGCTTGACCAACCGGCTAAATATGCTTTCTCTGTATTGTTGAAATTTGGATTATTAAATTCTTTATTACCCGACTCAATAAATTTTGGCACGATGAAATTTACCTATTCTCAAAGTTTCATATTCATTCATCACCTTTTTAAAGGCATAAAGCTAAAAAAATGTCCCTAACATTTGACTGAATAGTTATTTAAGTTTCGATTCTTTTTTTTTTGAAACAATTTAACTTTTAACGTTTCATTTTGGGTCAAAATGGCCCCACTATGGATGAAAACTATTAGTCAACTAACGATAAGTGAGTTGAAATGACATGACAAACCTAACGGTAAGTGAGTTGTTTACCGTCAGTTGACTAACCGTTTTTATTCACAAATTGGTCATTTTAACCCAGAATAAAATATTGAGGGCTAAGTTGATTCAAAAAAGAATAGAGGTCAAAGTGACTATTCAGTCAAACGTTAGGAGACATTTTTTTTACATTATGCCTTTTTAAAATTACCTTTTCAAATCACATTTATCATCTATAATCTTTCATCCACCACCTTTAAAAGTCACATTGAATCCAGCGTCGTTTGTTCTTTTCCTTCTTTCTTTGATTGGCCGAGGTGGTGCCCAAGGACAGAGTCAGAATTGAACTACGAGGAGGTAAATCGATTAACTTTAAATCGAATAGGGACTTAAAAAGTAATTAAATCGTAAAATATTAACGGAGTTTAGGTTTAATTTTACAAATTTTAAAATTGAAAGGTCTTAAAAAGTAATTAAACCATAAAATGAGGGGACAAAGTTTAATTTTATTAATTTCAAATTACAAGATCCTAAAAAATAATAAATCATAAAATTTTGGGAGGAGCAAAGAAGGGACAAATGACTTAATTACAATGGTTTTAAAATTATTGTGGCCTAAAATATAATTAATCCATAAAAGTGTCAATCTTAGTGCTTGTCACCGACCACCGGCATTCCTTCCCCTTATGAAAGTTTAGTTAGACCCTCAAATTTTTTAAAATTTTAGTTTAACTCTTTAATTTTTTTTAAAAAATAAGATGCCTCCCAAACTTTGTCATCAAATTTGGCCACTGTGGATGGGAAATATCAAGTTTAAGGACCAAATGTTATTTATCCCAATTTTCCAATAGTTGACTAACGGGAAAAAGATGGATGCGAAGATTTTTGAAAGGTTGCGAGATCAAGTCTCCCTAAACCAAGGTTTTCAAAAAAAAAAAAGAAAAAGAGTGTAGTCGCAAAGAGGCGGAGTAGTCGACTCGCTGCTCACTCATTTACTGCAAGACGGCGACGGCGGCGGCGGTTTAGGGTTTTAGCAGACGAGAAAAGAGAAAAAAACAGGATAGGTATGGTGAAACTCACGGCAGACTTGATATGGAAGTGTCCTCACTTCTTCAATCCCCTTAAAGAGCGAGAATTGGATCTTCGAGGTTCTGCTTCTCCTTTCTTCCGCTCCAACCCTAACCCCAGTAGTAATGTCCTCAAGCTTCCCTTTCTTTAGAACTTAAATCTGTTTTCCATTTTCCCGTTTCAGGTAACAAAATTGCTGTGATAGAGAACTTGGGTGCTACTGAGGTGTGTATTGCTTTGCCTGTGGCCATTTCTAGCGCATTCATTGCCTTTTGATTTACTTTTTTTTTTGTTACATTTGTTCATTTTGATAGGACCAATTTGATACCATAGATTTGTCTGATAATGAGATAGTGAAGCTGGACAACTTCCCTTATCTTAAACGCTTGGGTACCTTACTTATAAACAACAACCGAGTAACGCGTATCAATCCCAATATTGGAGGTAAGCTTTGAACCAACACTTGGATTTCCCTTGTATTGTAGCATGTGGCCTTTGCCTTTTGAATGGTGTTGGGTGGAAGACTCTTATGAAGTTCACATTTCCCTTGTCCCGCAGAGTTCTTGCCGAAATTACATACGTTGGTTCTCACGAATAATCGGCTGGTGAACTTAGTGGAGATTGACCCTCTTGCATCACTTCCTAAGCTGCAGTTCCTTAGCCTGTTGGATAACAATATTACAAAAAAAACTAATTATAGGTTATATGTGATTCACAAACTCAAATCACTTCGTGTTCTGGATTTCAAGAAAGTGAAGGCTAAGGTGATTGGATATGCTACACTATTACTTTGTCTTTTAAACAATTTTTTATTTGTTTTGTTATGCATTTTATGTTGTCTATCATGTTTAGATATATGAAAATTGCTGTGGTTAATTGTGAAACTTCTGGCTACATACCTGCATTCATTCTTTCTGATAGAAATTGCCTAATTGAGCCTTTAGCTTTGTAAATTTAAACTTTTTTGACATTGTTTTATTATATGTGCATATTTTTGCAGCAGCAAGTGTAGGTTCATGAAGTGTTGTTCTTTTTGACTGATTGGGAGTTCTATTGTCAATGGAACACCATTAGATGTTAGAATGATATTTTAGTTAACTGTATTAGATATTAGAATGGTTTGTCTCCATCATAGGTGCACTCATGACTAGGAAAATATATCATAAATTCGGCTTTTTATTGAAAATAAAAACTCTTTTAGCCGAATGCCTTTTTTATTTAAACCTAATGCTTTAGTATTGCTCATCTTTAACTTATTCTACACAGAAACGCTTTGCTGTAGGATTGAATTATCAATTTGATATTGCTTAAGCATTTTTTCTGCATCTTTGGGTAGGTGGGGAAGAAAGGGGGTGGGTCTAAATGTTCTAATTGTCCGTAGTTTATATTCCTTATGTAAGTGTTAACTTATCATATGGATTAATTTCTCATAATTATGCTTCGTGTCTCATAGGAGAGACTAGAAGCTGAAAATCTCTTTGCATCTAAAGAAGTTGAAGAGGAAATAAAGAAGGAATCTACAAAGACAGTTGCACCAAAAGAGGTTCCAAATGTTTCAGAAATTGCAGAGGAAGAACAAACGCCAAAAGTGGTTGCCCCCACACCTGAGCAAATTATAGCCATCAAGGTATTGCCTTTTCTTCGTAATGCTAGTTTGAAACTTGGATAATATGTTGATAGTTTTTTGTTTTCATATCGATTATTTTTCTTGGTGTGTTTGACTTATGCATCTTAGAAAGACTTGGGAACTTTATTAGGGACTTGCTATAGCCCATTTTCTCTTTCTTCTCTCCTCCACCATCTTCCTCCACACCATCATTGCCACCTGTATTGCCCCTTTGCTTTGCTCCACGGCCCTTCCACTCTTCCTTCACCTCACCATCTCCTTTGCTCTATATGTAAATGATCATATATATAAGTAGCAAGGCTCCCACAACAGAAACTGTAATAACAACAATCAAAGCTGTCTGTTTCTTCTCTTTAGGCGGTATCCCACCAACAGTCCATATGAAGTTTGAGAAAGAAAATAGATGTATAAGGAGCAGAAAAAGGAAAATAAGAGCATGAAGCATATGTTGCATAAAGATTTGTAAGTGTTAAGTTATATTACTTGAACAACATTAATAGCTGAAATGGATGGACCATAAGTACTGTCTTGTGTGCCAGAAGTCTCCTTACCAGCCCAAAATATGTGAATTTCAAGAAGAAATAGGAAATGGGTTATAGCAGGGATTAAATTGGTTTTAAAAATATGATGGTTTTGGATGTGTCATGTACACCCTTCAATTCCCTTCCATACAATTGAATGTTCTACAAACATGGGAGAGATTCCACTACCCTCTCTCTCTCTCTTCCTTTTTCCTTTCCTCCTTTACTTCTAAGCAAACATAGGACCAGTTAATCTTCCTTACTTAAAAGCAATTCATGGAAAGCTTCATAGTTATGCTTAAGGCCTAATTGCTTTTTTTTCCTTGAGGGTTTTTATTTCTTGAGTTTGATTTGTATTAGCAAAGATTTGGAAGGGTTTTAAAAAGTTGCCAATTTAATTACACAAAGTCTTGTGTACTCTTTACTTATCTTTTCTATTGCTAGTAAATTCTATCAGTTTCAGACTCAGTCATGCTCTTAATGGTGGTTGGTGAATGTAACTGCTGATTTGTATGCATGAACATGTAAAATTACCTTGTTAATAGACACTGTGAAGTGAACATGTTAAGTAATGTATTTGTATTCATGCTCTTTAGTTTCCATGTTACTTATATATGTGGTCTAAGTCAAAAAGGACAGCCCGCAAAAGTATTGAGCAAGAAGATGCCTGAGTTATTGCCCAAGAGAAACTCTTCAAGTAGACGCACACCCTGACAGTCTATGTGAGCTTAAATATTTTAAATATAATTCAATAATATGGCTAGTGGCACCCACCCTCTCTCGCAAGCCCATCTAACCAGCAACATTAATAGGAAGGAAACATACATGTCCAGTAAGATGCATCTAAATGGGGGGTACTTTTTGGAATGTTTGAACACTCATGTTTAAAAGCAGTATTTATCAATTTGCAAAACTATTTTCCTTGTGCACTACTTTTTAATTTGTCTAAAGCTTGCATTTTTGTTTTATTTGTGGCTTGAACTGCATAAATGGTCATTGTTCACATGTCATATTTGTTAATGACTTGTGCATCCTTACGGCCAAATTCTGATCTTGTTCAGATTTATTTGATATGCAGGCTGCCATTGTGAATTCTCAGACTTTGGAAGAGGTTGCAAGACTTGAAAAGGTGGTTGCTTAATTGCACGAGTGGCTTTTAAAGACAACTGTCATTTAGATTTTGTTTTTCTTAATTTTAACTTCTACATTCTGGATGTTTCTTTGGTTGAGCAGGCATTAAAGACAGGTCAGCTTCCTGCGGATTTGAAAATTCCCGGTTTTGATACCGATGTTGCTAAAAGGGGAGATGAAAAAAAGGATTCTGATACTCAGAATGAGTCCAACGTTGAAGCTGATAATATGGATGAAGAAAAGAATGAAGAACCTGCACCCATGGAAGAGGTATGTCAATATTTTTAAGAGTCTGAATTGTATGCTCAAATTAGAGTTTTTTATATAGATAACCTAAATTTTTTTTAATTACTGTTATTAGTTTATTTGCTGGTCATGTTCTATTTTTTCATTTTTGGCCAATCGGGTAAGTGGTCTTACTGTTTATTTCAGGAATAGGGGGATGTAGATTGTTAGATTCTACAGCAGCTGCATTCTTGAATGGTTGGATATTCTGGAGCATTTAAGGATTTTGGTTAGTAACTGAGCTTTATTGGGTTTGGATTAGCTCATTTCGTGTGCTAATGAATGATTTTGACAATAGATGCCAACGCATGCATCTGCTTGAGGTATTACTTTGGAATTATTATGTGGATCTTTTTTTTCTTCTTTTTTTTAGATTTGGTGGAAAGTTATTTGATTTGGAGCAAATCACTCGAAACTCAAATGCACACATCGATTTAAACTACAAACTCCAATCTCATATTTAATTTGAAATTAATATCTCAGGTTCCAAAATAACAATTTTACAAAAAAGATAAGAAATCATGCTCTCTCATGAATTCAACCAATTTCTCCGTTGAGGCTTAGTTTCCTTGAGGTGGGTGCGACTCTGATGGTGAAGGAGTATCTTACCTGTGGATCTATCATTATCTTATTTTTACCGCACCTTTGACCGCTGCTTCGTTGGTAAGAGATTACCATCTCATCTTTCATAATCTGACCCTTTTTCTTGGGTTAAAGGGACGAGGAGTCTGCATGTTCGTGCCTTTTCTACGGTTGTTTATTGTCGCTGCGATTGCCATTTTTAGGAGGTTCGAGATTGTACATGCAAAAGTTGTCTTTTGACTCGAAAGTCGTCGTGCATTCATCCGTTGTTGATCGGGAATTGTGGTGAAAGCAATGCATGGGGGGCGTTTTTTGGAATTTCATCGTCATTGATTCTTTTTAGATGAAAGTTATCCACGTTCACTGTGCCAAATGTAGATAGTGAAAGTGAGATGGTAGTAGTTGTCGATGTTTTAGGTGGTTTACATTTTCTGGTGTGGGACGGAGAGTTGTGGTTGGTGATGGTTGTCAGCGTCACCCCTTTTGATGTGGGATGGAGAGCCGTGATCAGTGGTGGATGAAGATGAAGAAAAGAGAACGATTTTTTGCTTAACCCTTAGTATGAAGATCGTCTTGTGGTTATATTGAGAGTCGCTGACGTACTTGTTGAATTTATGGCTTATAGGATATGGTGAATGTAATTGAATATTCGTGGTCGGTCAGACTGATTCGATGTCTGTCTTATTGAGGATGTTGTGTTCTTTTGGTGAAGTTATTCTTAAGGGCCTTGGTATTTCTCACTTAAGAGTAATGGCTGACTAGTGTCTTCTTTAAGTGTGGTCAGGGAGTGATGACGGAGAAGTGTCATTTGAAAGACTTGATGTGTTGAGAGATATTGTGTGGGGAAAGATATCCGTTGCGCGGAAGAAATAATAGCGGAGAATGTAGAAAAATATATATGATATAACTAGGGCTATAAATGAGACGTGACAGATCGCGAACTATTCGAACTCGACTTGGTCAAAGCTTGGTCAACACTCGACTCGAGCTCAAACTCGGTTCGAGTTCTTAACGAGCCGAGCTACTTGATACCCGACTCAAAAAGCTCGTGAGCTACTCAAAAATATAATATACTATTTTTTAATTTTTAAAATTAAAGTGAACTAAATGTAGATTGGGTGGTTTTGTTGTTATGTTAGTTTAACTTTCTTATATTTTCATGTGTATTATTTTTCTTCGACTAGGATTAAGGGAGTTTTTAACGAGGCACATGAAAATATTTCTTTTGTGTGATTCTATTGATAATGAAATCATATAACTTGATCAAAAAAATATATTATTTATTATTATTATTATGATGATGATGATGATGATGATGATGATGATGATGATGATGAATAGAGTTGTAAAAGAAACAAGACAGATCGCGAACTATTCGAGTTTGGCTCGATCAAAGCTTGGTCAACACTTGATTCGATTGGACTCAAAACTAGCTCGAACTCGGCTCGAGTTCTTAATAAGCCGAGTTGAGCTCAGTATACTCAGGCTCGAATCAAGCTCGAACTCAATTCAAATTCTTAACGAGCCGAGCCGAGTTCAGCACTACTCGAACTCGACTCGGCTAGTTTATACCCCTAAATAGAACACGCTATTTGTTTTTATCTTAGATATCGAAAGATGCCCGTGGGATGACCTCGCATGTTTGACGCACCAAGCCTATCAATGCCAGACCTAAAGCACGCAAAATTCTGGTCTCCACTCTGCTATGCTTTCTTCAATTTTTGTTTTTGGAAACAACAATGTATTTGTTAGTCGGGCTAGGGTTTAGTGGCCCCATTACTGCGGCTTAAAGCTTTGCTAGGAGCAGACTTGGCCTTCTCTTGCACCCTACAAATTTGTTTGGAACCATCTCCTCCTGAGCCCAATTGAGACAAGCCTACGATACGGGAGGAATGGATGCTCCTTCCTTTGCAATTGCACCAACGGCCCCCACCAATAAATTGATTTAGTTTAAAAATAGGGTAAATTACATTGAAGGCCACTCAATTATTAGTAATAATTGAAGTTACAAACAAGTCACTCAATCATGAAAACTTACAATAGGATCACTCAATTAAAATTTAGTTACGATCGGGTCACTCCTCCGCTAAAATACAAAAGAATATATAATAAGGTTGGTATAATGACATTTTTAACCCTTAAAACTTATATATTCTATCAATTTAATCCTAATTCAAAATAATTTCAATAAATTTAACCATTCATATTTAAAAAAACATATCAATTTAGTAATTATTCTTCACCCAAATTGTTTGTTCTCTGTCGTTTTCATTCATCCTCATTCCTACTTGGGTACCCTTGGTAACATGAGTTATATCAAACTAGATATTTCCAATTAATCATAAACATGTATATTATTATTAATATTATTTCTAACTTTATTATTATAATTATAAATATATTTACATTTATAAATTTATGTATTAGATTAATTAATGATTGCAAATGAAGTACTCTAGTGTTAACGAAGGTATACAAGCGATTTTGGAGAAGAAAAATTACTAAATTGATATATAATTTTTTAAATATGAAGTTTCAAAAATTAAAATTGTCATTATACCAAGTCTTATTAGATTTCCGCTTTTATTTTAACGTAGGAATGACTCGATTGTAAAGTATAATTGAGTGATTCAATTATAAGTTTTAATAACGAAGTGACCCGTTTGTAACTTCATTAATAATTGAGTGACCTCCAATATAGTTTACCCTTAAAAATATAGGGCACGCTTGCTCATTAGTATTATTTACTTCGCCAATGTCAACGTTATTCAGCATAAGGCGGCACAATGGGATGGACTGCCATTTCATGCGATCTGAAGGCTCCAAATTCCAATTTCTTTGTAAATTGTAATGTAGTATGAAATGGTAATTTTTGAGATCCTTTTCCCGATGGTTACTGTGAGGGCTGGTGGAATGTCGGCTTTCGTCTCCACACACACAAGGATTTTAGCAGCATCGGATTCGAACCTGTCTCCGACGACTGTTGTTTGTTTATTTTGAACTTAAGTTCGATCCAATATAAAATTTTGCGTCCGCCCCTTGTATACTGGTCAAGAATGAGTGGTGCCAAATGTTGAGAGGGACACCTTGGAGAACCAACCAGACTTGAACCCTTTTTGTTGATTCGGAAATGCATAAAGTTCAAGTACTTTGCTTCTGAAGCCATCCATTCTTCGGTACCCTTGTCGTCTTTATGCTTTCTCTGGGCTTGAATCTTACGAATGCAAAGGTTCATTTGGTTGATCAGAAAGGGCAACTCCCTTTGGTTTTGACATTTCCATTGTATATTTTTCTAATTTGATGTTTGTCATCGCCGTATTCATCTCATCTCTGGGCTGGTGGGTTTTATGATGTAAGCTTTTTTGATTTGGCGTAATGTAAACTTGTATTTTTCCATTTTATCGACATATTATTGGCCCTCTTCCTTTTTTTTTTGTTCGATTGGGTTGAGCTTTGCTTTATCCGGGTTGTGAAGATGTTTTTTTTAAGGGTACTTATATCATTGGCGATAAAAATATTTAGTTTTCACATACGCTTTATATTTAAGGTTTAAAAACTTAATATAGGGTTGGTTTATTATTTAGGGTATATGTTTAGGTGTTTGGCATTTAAAAGTTTAGGTTTATAAGTTAACATTTAAATCCCTAAAAAATTACCCTAAACCCTAACATTTAAGCTCTAAAATTTAACCCTAACATCTAAACCCTAAACTCTAAATTCTAACCCCTAAACCCTACAACTAAGATACTTGTAGAAACTAAAAGCAGTGGTGGAGTCAGGATTTTCATATAGTGGGATCATAGTAGACTTTGGGGTATGAGGATTCTTATACCACTACAATATAAATATAGTTAACCTCATACTCAAACAAATCAAGTGGGGTTAATTCTAATATTTCCACGAAAAATTTTATACTAACTCCTTGAAAACCTCATTTAACTATTTGAAAATCCATATCACAACAAATCAAGTGGGGTCAATTGACCTCCTAAACTACATGTGGCTCCACCACTGACTAAAAGTATCCACCTTCAATGCATGGAATATTTTTCCTTTTTAAAATGAGGTTTGTTTTTTTTCGAAAAAACAAAATAAAAAAATAAAAAAATTATTTAAATATGTCAGGGCTGCACTATTTTAAAATTAAAAAAATCCTATATTTTATTTTATTTTATTTTTTTTTGCAAATTTAATCCATACACTATTTTTATTAAAAAAAATTGGTTCCTCTTCTGACTTCGGTTTAATTTTATCGTTAATTACTACTTGCCAACTATAAAAAAAAGGTAAATTAGGCTGAGTGACCAAGGATATTCATGTTGTCGCATTGTATAAATTTAAATTTCGATATTTTACCTTGAAAATATAAGTCTCTCTACTTAATAAAAAAAGACAATATAACTCTTGAGTCTCCTACATTTTGCATTTTAAGACAACTTGAAATAGAAAATAAGGACTAAATTAAAGTATAAGGGCAAATTTTTAAATTTTAAAATAGTACAAGAAATTTTAACATATTAAAACTAAAAAAAAAACTATCAATGACTTGAAATAAAATATAATAAATAAAAACAATTAATGGATGTAGATAATTAAGAAATTATTTAGCTTAGATCTCAAGAAATAATCTCAGTGAAAAAAATGTTATTTTTTGGCTTAAGAGTTTAATAAGCCCTTAAACTTTTGTAAAAAAATTAATTAAGCCCCTAAACTTTTTTTGCACCCAATTAAGCCCTCAAACTCAAGAAAAAATCAATTTGGCCCTTTGACCAATATTGACCATTAAATAAGCCCTTAAACTTTTGCAAAAAAATCAATTAAGCCCCTAAACTTTTTTTACACCCAATTAAGCCCTCAAACTCAAGAAAAAAAAATCAATTTGGCACTTTGACCGTTAAATTTAACATTTTTTTTAAATCTTCTTGGCATCTGTTGCAATAGGATAATGTCACTTGTCATTTCTAGGAATTTTTACACTTTAATTTTTAAAAAGTATATAAAAATCCGAAAAAAAATCTAAACTTTTTTGGAAAATTATTTTAAAAATATAAAAATATTTTTAATTCCAAAATTTACTTAAAAACAATAAATAATAATTTTTCAAAAGATTAAAATATTTTAAAAAATTAAATATTATTATACAATTATAAAAAAATAAATTGAAAATTATATAAAATCTGAAAAAATATATATTTTTAGATTTTTTTGGATTTTTATATATTTAATTTTTTTAGGATTTTTATATATTTTTTAAAAATTAAAGTTTAAAATTTATCAAAAATGTCAAGTGGCATTATCCTGTTGCGATACATGCCAAGAAGATTTTAAAAAAACTGTTAAATTTAACGGTCAACGTTGGTCAAAGTACCAAATTGATTTTTTTTTTGAGTTTGAGGGCTCAATTGGGTGCAAAAAAGTTTAGGTGCTTAATTGACTTTTTTCTTGAGTTTGAGGGCTTAATTAGGTGCAAAAAAAATTGAAGGGCTTCATTGATTTTTTTGCAAAAGTTTAAGGGCTTATTAAACCCTTAAGCCTTATTTTTTTAGTATATTTGAGTTCGAACATCTTTATTTATACAATATGAGTTTTTTTGGCTTAAAAAACAATAAATATCACCGCGGGACAACATTATCTTTATTATTTCTATACTATTTATGCCTCTATTTCAGTTTGTCGATAATTTTAAAAATATATAAATTGAAATTTTATACACATTTATTATAATTTCTATAATTTTATTTTGATGATTTTACAAACTTATAGTTTTTTTAACAATTTTATGTGATTATTTTATAGTCTTTATAACTTTTAAATATCTTTTTAAGATTTAAAAAAATAATTTTATAATGTTCAAATCCAAAAAAATTCTTGTACAATAATGAAAAAACTAATTAGTCCCCTAATTAAAAATAACATCTAATTAAGTAATACAAAAATATCAAAATCTATCCGAATTAGTAGGTTAATGAGTCGAATATTGATGGTTAAATAAAAAAATAAAAAATAGCTGAAACACTTGAAAAAAACACTTTATTAATTGAAATTCAACTTTAGTAGCTAATTAATACATCTTCAAATAAGGGTCAAAGAAGATGTCCCCATCACCATGAGTAATGTAATGCGGTGATAAATTTAGAGAGAGGGGCTTGAAATTTTAGATCTGGCTCCATACCATTTACTACCCCTTCGGCCTTGGTTAATTGCGAGGACCCAAAGAAATCCTTCAAAATCTCCATTTTGGCCACACACATATGGGACAACTTTTGGGATGCCCTATGAATCAAGTAAATCAAACCCTACATAGGAAGTAATGGCAGTGAACTAACCTTGGGTTTTAAATTCCTCAAATCAATGTTACTTTAGCATATACTCTGACTCCCCTCCCCATTTCCTTCTCTGCCCATCTCTTCATTTACAAGCTCAAAGTTTCTTCAACAATAAGCTTTTCTTCTTTCTTTGATCATTTAATTTCACTATATTGTATACTCAATGGGGAGATCACCTTGCTGTGACAAAGTGAGGTTGAAGAAAGGACCATGGACACCGGAAGAAGACCAGAAGCTCTTAGCTTACATTGAAGAACATGGCCATGGAAGCTGGCGTGCCTTGCCTGCTAAAGCTGGTGACTAAACCCTAGTTCTTATTGTTTTCTGTGGTTACTTGTAGCACTAAAAGGCTACTTTGTTGTCAAATTTTGATTCTTTTTACTTCTTTGTTTTAGGTCTTCAACGATGTGGGAAGAGCTGCAGGCTTAGATGGACTAATTATCTCAGACCTGATATTAAGAGAGGAAAGTTTAGTCTGCAAGAAGAACAAATCATCATTCAGCTCCATGCCCTTTTAGGGAACAGGTCCAAAAACCTTCAAGACCCAGAGTTTTGTCTGTTTCTCAAATTCCCGACCTAGTTTTCCATATTTGGTTCTGAAAATTAAGCTCGAAATCTTCTTGCGTTCAGTTGTGTATATGTTTATATATAATGGCTGCACTTAAGTCACTTACTCAGATGTTGAACTGCTGCCTATCACCTATGGAACCTTTTTTTTTTATTATCTTCATTAAAATCGACTAGAGAAATTTCTTGTCTATGTGATCGGTGGTTTGGTTTGGTTTGTGCAAAGTTGATGTTTTCTAGGTTTTGTGTTTGTTTGTTTTGTGTTTCAGATGGTCTGCTATAGCGACTCACTTGCCAAAGAGAACAGATAATGAGATAAAGAACTACTGGAACACTCATCTTAAGAAGAGGCTAGCCAAAATGGGGATCGATCCCATCACTCACAAGCCGAAATCCGATGCTTTACTCTCCGGTACCGACGCTCTTCAATCCAAGAATGCAGCAAATCTTAGCCATATTGCTCAGTGGGAAAGTGCTAGGCTTGAAGCCGAAGCTAGATTGGTTCGAGAATCAAAGCTACGTTCGTTTCAACAGTCCAACAACACAGGCTTCGCTTCTTCATCTTCAGCTTCGGCTGCTCAGCTTGTGAATAAGACAGCTTGGAATAGTACTGTTAATAATGCTGGATTCGTTGACCTCGAGTCACCTAAATCAACACTCACTTCCTCGGAAAACGGGATCGGACTGAGTTCGATGCCGATGACCGAGTTTTTCGGCACAGCATCGGCTTCGTCCGAGACCGGAATCATCAAACCAGAAGGTGAACACGAATGGAAAGGCCTTGGGGGAAGTTCAACTAATTTGGCAATGGAAGATGGATTCATTGATCTCCTTCTCAACGATTCCTCCGACCCCAGTTTATCAGACAGTAGCAAAGAATCCGATGGAAACAGTGCAGACAACAAGAATTGTTGGAACAGCATCCTTGATTTGGTGAATTCTTCGCCGCCGGATTCACCAATGTTCTGAAACAATCAATGCTTCTTCGGCTTCAGTCAAAAGAGGCCATTAATTATATCTCAAAAATGCAATCAGATGATATACTTTTCCCAACTTCAATTCACTTGTTCAAAAACATGAAAAATGTACATTGGTAGCTACTGTTAAAAGTTTATAGGGTTTTAACATGTGTTTGAGTTCAATTCAATGATGCTTTCAGTTCAACTTTTCTTATTTTTATCTTTGTATCATCATCAACAATGGAGGGTGTTGTAGGAAATAATCAAATGGAAGATATATTCATCATAATTTTACCATCAAATTCGTTTCCTTTGTGTTAATTTAGATTATATATGTAGATTAAGAAAGGAAATCTATATATATAGTGACAAAAATAAATAAAGAAAGAAAGAAAGAGATGTATTTATGATAGACTTTAATGCTAGTGGTTTCAGGTCACATCATAACATTAAATATAATAACATTATATAGAAGTAATTCCTCAATTTACTCATCAAAACTTAGTTGCAAATCCAGTGTTATTTTTTTCTTCACAACTTTATATTATTTTTGTGTGTTATAATTGTATTAAGAGTATTACATAGATAAATTTTGATAAATTAGGATTTAGATCACAATGGGAATTTAATGGAGGGTGTTCTCTTGGGATTGCAGTGGTGAGAAGGCGGAAGGAGTTGAAGATGTTAGGAATTTGATATGCGACAAAATATCAGACTGATAACAATATAGACCAAGACATGAACATGAGACAAGATTTAACGTGGTTCAGCATAGTCTACTTCCACGGACGAGAGAAACGAACAATCTACTAATAACGTAGAGAACCCGAAGAGTACAAATACATGATAACCCATGTAATCTCAAAACCCGGTGTACAAATCCCATGACCCGGTGGAACCCAAACACTCTTCCCAACATCCCTACAGTACCCATCTCTACAACGTAGGCACAATAGTTGTAGAGATCCTAAAAGTAGTTACATCTCTCCAGAGTAATCCCCCATCTCTCTCATTCTTTTGTTCTCTCATAATTCAAAATGTTAAACCTAGTTTATATTTATAGTCCCAAATACTTGGGCACCAAGAAACATTATTCAATAAGATATCTACCTAAAATAAATATTTACTCATTAAAGTAAATCCTAATTACCAAGTAATTTTCAACCACTAGAATTACAATAAAACTCAACTTAATTACCAATTAGAATTTGAGTCAAAATATAACAAATCTCCCCCTTGACACAAATTCTATTCGAGCATTGGTCTTTAAGTCTTCAACAGCTTCAATTTTTACGTAAGCCAAATATCCGTTGAAGCACCGCCGCCAAGTCTTCAACAACTCCAATTCTTACATAGTATCCATTGAAGCACCGTTGAATTTTGAGAATTACTCCCCTGCAACTGAAAGCTCGTTGCAACAATACTCCTTTGGCATGTCTCCAACATCGCACCGCAAAATCCGCAGCAAAAATTCCTCCACAATCGCGCAGCTCAAACCATAATTCTGATACCATTTGTTAGGAATTTGGTATGCGGCAAAATAACCAAAGCGATAACGACATAGACCAAGATATGCACAGGAGACAAGATTTAACGTGGTTCGGCATAGCCTACCTCCACGGACGAGAAAAACGAACAATCCACTAATAACGTAGAGAACCCAGAGAGTACAAATACATGATAACCCATGTAATCCCAAAACCCGGTGTACAAATCACATGACCCGGTGGAACCAAAACACTCTTCCCAACATCCCTACAATACCCATCTCTACAACGTAGGCACAATAGTTGTAGAGACCCTAAAAGTGGTTACATCTCTCCAGAGTAATTTTCCTCTCTCTCATTCTCTTGTTCTCTCATAATTCAAAAGGTTAAACCTAGTTTATATTTATAGACCCAAATACTTGGCCACCAAGAAACCTTATTCAATAAGATCTCTACCTAAAATAGATTTTTACTCGTTAAAGTAAATCCTAATTACCAAGTAATTTTCAACCACTAGAATTACAATAAAACTCAACTTAATTACCAATTAGAATTTGAGTCAAAATATAACATAAGAGAATGAGGCAAAGATGAAAGAACATAAATCTTTTACCCCTCTCAGTGTCTCTGTTCCCGCATAAAAAATTATGTTTAGAGTTTAAAGGTAAGGTGTAAGGTTTAATGTGTAGGGTTTAGAATTTAAAACTTATAATTTAGACTTAGAATTTAATTTTTTATTATTAAACATGAATAAGAACACCAAAAAAGACGGGGATTAGTTCAAGATGAAAGGGTTTACAGATAAATCATAAGGAAAGCAAGTCATGTAGGGGCATCGTTCAAACCCACCATTTATTATTTTCAAACCCTTCAAAAGAGCCTAATTAAGCTTATCAAGATATCAAACCACTTATAAAATTGACTTATTTTGGCTTGTATTTAATACATCATTAATATATGATTTTATTTAATGATACTGAATGACATCTCATTAAATTTTTTTCAAAAAATAAATACAAATAATTATTTAATATATTGATATTTGAGTGCTTTTTTCATAATTAGAGTTAAGAAACCCTTTTGTATTCTTAATTAATATTTTAAAATAAATAAAATATATAACTATTTATTAATTTCACTTGTGAAATAAAATAGATTTTTGAGTCAATAGATAAGCGTTGACTCGAGTTTTAGGCTCGATAATTGTTAGGTATTTGATTTTGTTTTAAATTTTGTCATGATTGTATGTGCTTAGCTCAGGGAGATGTTCAAGTTGATTAGATTGTAATCTTGATCTAATTCCACTGCTTGTAGTGGCAGATTTTAATTTATACTTTTATTGAGCAAAAAAAAGGGTCTCTTTTATAAAACAATCGAAGAGGAAGGACCAAAGAGATAATTTGTCTATTTATGAAAAAGGGTTAAATCACCTCTTATCTTAATTTCCTTTGTCTGGACGTGGGAGCCTTGGGGGACATTTCCTAAAGAGTGATATCACTACTTTGTTTCATCTCTTCTCCCTCTTCCGTCCATGACATCTTCTTTACTAAACTATAGCCATCAAGCATTAGAAAAATTTTAATTTTACTCTTCAAGTTGCTCATCAGAGATTCAAGATGGGAAGATTTGTAATATATATTTCAATAGTTTCCAAAAAAAATTATTTTTGTTGAAAAGTGAAAGAGGTTAGAGAGTCTTCCCAAACTAGAGGAAAAGAAAAATTTTGAGAGGGAGATGAAGAAGGGTTATATTTCAAATTTCTGCACAAGATAATACACTTTCAACTTTAAAATGTTGCTTGCTTATTATAAATATAATGGGTTTGCATGTTGATATTGTGCATGTTGAGCGTTTGTATGCTAAACTTGCTTCGGTGGATCAAAGTTGGTCAATTGATGTTAAATGATCCTAGTATGCTCATATATGCCTTGGTAGACTTTGAAAATCACTGGGGCCTTGAAATAGATGCTCAAAGACATGTTTGGGATGACTTTTGCGGCTGAAATTGCATTTTCTAAGTTTGAGTATCAATATTGGATAATCGAACATCGATATTGCATGAACAAAGAGGAAAAAAATAGGCTTTTATAGGGTGAGTATCGATACCGCATTCATGGGGTATCGATATTGTTCGTCTAGTATTAATATTCAATGGGTAGTATCGATACTGTTTGGGTTATTTGAAACATCGAAGTATTTTTTGGTATTTGTATTTAAGTTGAGTATTGATACTCATATAGTTAGTACTGATACTCAGAAAGTAGTATCAATACCGAATTAATTTGTGAACATCAAATGCTATTTTGATATCAATAACCAGGTGGGCAGTACTTGAAGATTTTTTTTTTGCTCAAAGAAGTATGATTTTATTGATAAAACCATACTAGAAAGTATTACCGTATTCTCGTTAAAAATTCTATAATTCTAATCGGAGAAAAAGAATATACATGATAGTATAAAACGAAAAGGACCAACACTCATCGAGAAGCAATCCATAGAAGGTAAGGCGAAATGGAGAAAACACCAATATAATGTAACCAAAGGCAGATGGTCAAAGAACTCCCCAACGCCCAACATACCAGCCCTCACTCACTCATCCACCATCGACGCACTCGGGTAATCGATACTCACCCAAGGTTGTTTCTGTGTTTTCGTTTATGTTCTATGTTTTGTTTGGGTTCGTCTTGTGAGCCTTTGGTGTTTCTTTATTCTTATTCTGACATTATTTGTTGTGTTTGTTTTCTTTAATAAAGCTGGCTTAAATTTTCAATTAAAAAAAGTTAAACAGAACATACAAATGGACATAAAATATCAATAAAAATAGATAATATCTTATAGATTTACCTTTTAATATGAACTAGCACTCGTTAGTACGTGAGTAAAAAAGAAAAAGAAAAAAAGAGAAAACCACAGGTGTACATCAATTTAGGTAGTAAAAACAAGTAATGAAGAGCTTAACATAAACTTAGAAATGGATAAGACGAGCGAAGATGAAAAATAGAATACGAAAGGGTTTTTGAAATCGTAATTATTAAGTCATCAATTTATAAAATTAAAAAACTCTTTATTTTTATTTTGAATTTAATGACTTTAAAATATATTTAAAGACGAACCCAACAAGTGTCCTAGTGAAAAAGCGGATAATGTTCATCTTAGGAGACATGGGTTCAAATCGCTTTGTCTACAAGGTGTATACCCATTGTCAAAGGGTTAAGAATATCTATGAATAGATACTACCTAAACTTTGAATTATAAAATAGAAATCTGTTAAGGATTTTATGCATAGGCATTGAGTTTGAAAAATTACCAAAAATTCTATATAAATGATTTGAAAGTGATCCATACATCAGTGTAATCATGAGCAAGTCGATACGAGTTTTTAAGTGATCGAATGTCAGAAATCAAAGCAACAAACTGCTCCTAATACTAGCTCGATAGTGACTTTAAAAATTAGTCATAAATTGTACAAGTCGAATTAGTTAAAAATAATTAAAACTCTATGAAGAATTAGGAATAAAACATGAAATACATACACAAATGTATTGAAATATAAAACAAATTATGTTTGTGTCAAAATTTATGGAGTATATAATAACTTAAATACGACTGTAATAAAAACACAAATCTGATGCAAATAATAGAATTATCACACTCAATCTAACATCAATTTAAGATAAAATGACATGAACTTGTATACATCTAAAACCCTAATCTTTGTCATCAAAGTTTTGCTAATAAAACACAAATCCTTGTCTCTTTCATTGTCATTTTGTTTGAAAGCTACATGATTTTCTCAAAAAATTCATGCTCCAAATTATATTGTTGTGGAAGCTGTCCAGATCAAATGACTTGTAACTGCTAAAAAGGACATTGGGCAATTAATATAAATTAATCAACCTAACATTATACTTTTAAATTATTAATTACCCAAAAAAGAAAATTGAATTTCCCTAAGCTCAATAGGTTTATTCAATATTTTGGCCATCCAGCACCAAAAAAAAAAAAGAAAAAAAAGCTGAGACTGCGGTCAATTAGGTTCATGTACAAAGCAAATGCAAAAGCAAAAAATAAATCATTAATAATCTCTTTCCAATAGGTCACCAACGTAATCATTTTAATGCTTAACTCTTGTCTAATTATCAATTTGTGCATCAAACATATAGATGACAAAATAAAATGATGTCGGAAGCAACTCAATAGTTCGAGTTATCATTTTATAAAGATAATATTCAATAAATTTCACAATCGAATCTTAATATATATGCACAAATTAATAATCTTATGGTTCAAATTCAATATTCATTCCCATATAACTAAGAACACGATGATTACCATAGTAATAACTCACATATGCTCAATGTTTGATCAATTTTGGTCTCTTGCATGTTGAAGAACAGAAGTGGGATTGATATTTGATGATATATAATTTAGTATAATTTCATACAATAAAGTGATTTTGCATATCAAAAGCTTACAATAAGAGAGAAAAATATTATATGGTCCCCCTCAGGCCTCAATTAATTGATTTATTTGCATCATGAATGAGTCACTTATCCTCTACATGTATGGCCATTATCAGTATATATATTTTTGTCCCAATGTTAATTCAATTGTTTCTTCGATATTATTTCCCAAGACTTTTCAACACAGCCTGGATCTATCATCCTTTCATTTAATGGGAAAATAACGGCTGATTCAATTGTTTCTTCGATATTATAAATTTTATTAGGTTTTTCGATGGTTAATTTTCATAAGAGAGATGACATGTTTGGGTTTAGGGTATTGAGTTTTGGGTTTTAAGGATTAGGGTTTATGATTTTTGTTTAGGGTTTTGGGTTTTTAGACTTAGGGTGTACTTAATAATATTAATTAATAAGAAGATTCTATTGTTGCATTTAATATGAATCTTTTAATAAAAATCTCATTTTATAGGACTATTTGATTATTTAACTCATTTAATCTCTAAAGCCCTAAACTCCTCTAAACCCTAAACACCTAAATAACTCAATATGAAAATTGATATTATTAAATGAGTTAAATAATCAAAGAATCCTCTTAAATGAGATTCTTATTAAATATTTTATATTAAATGCAATAATAGAATCTTCTTTTTAATTTATGCTATTAAATACATTTTAACCTATACCTTAGGGCATAAATTAGACAAAGCCTTAAATAAAATGGGGAGGGGCTGCTTTTTGACAATTGGAGGTGTGGCCACGGTTTCAGTAGATATTAGTTCCCAAGACTTTTCATCACAGCTTGGATCCTTCTCCTTTCATCTAATGGGAAAATAACGGTTAATTCAATTGTTTCTTCGATATTATAAATGTCATTAGGTTTTTCAATGGTGAATTTTCACGAGATATGATATGTTTGGGTTTCGAGTTTTAGGGTTTATGTTTAAAGTTTTTGTTTAAGGTTTAGGATTTATGATTTTTGTTTAGGGTTTAGGCCCCCTAAACCCTTAAACAACGAGAATTAATATTATTAAACGAGTTAAATAATCAAAGAGTCCTCTTAAATGAGATTCTTATTAAATATAACAGTAGAATTTTTTTCTTAATTAATATTATTAAATACACCTTAACCTATGCCCTAGGACATAAATTAAACATAGCCATGGTTAATTAAATATGTTTTTTATTTTAAACATTTTAAAAATGATATCTGAATTAAATTATCATTTCAAAACCTAAATTTCACTCCGAAGTGTTTCTCTAATATTTTACAATTACTTATCTATGATTTGAATTTTTCATTCTTACAATTTTTCATATATATATATATATATATATATATATATATATATAGTTCCTTAAAGTATTAATTATTAATGGACAATAAAACTAATATTATACAACTACTCAAATTATACTTTGATATCGATTAATTTTTGGACTATTGTGAGATGCACTAATTGAACTAGTAGTTAAGGATGTTATTGTCACATTTTGTATGAGTTTGAATCTCTGTATGAAAATATAATACCACTCTATTTAATAAAAAAAACTTTTGAACTATTTTAGATTTATAATATATAAATTTTCACATGAAATAGAAGTGATTACAAAAAAAACACGTGTATAAATATATTAGCATAAAGTGATTAGTTTAATGTTTGTAAAATCAATTACTATTTTGAATGTACCAAAAAATTAAAGGGTAAACTACATCAATAGTCACCGAACTATTGTTTCTTTTCTAGTTTGGTTACCGAATTAATTTTTTGACAAAACCATCACTAACGTTACCTTTTATTCCTATTTTGGTCAGTGGCCATTAAGTTTTAACGGAGATGATGACATTACATGGTAAAATAACAATTTTAGCCCATAAACATATACATTTTATCAATTTGATCCTCATTTTCTAAAATTGAACTTATTTTTTTGATTTTTTTATAATTTGATCATCTCAATTTCAATTCTCTTATAAAATAACCATATTCTTCGCTTAAAACCATACCATAAATTAATAAGGGGTAATCTAGTTGTCAAGGACTATGTAATAACCCATGTGTTTCTGTCAACTCTCCACTTCCTAATTTCCCTAAGCCGAAACAATACCTCACCTACCCCAACTTCATTTTCTCTCTCCATGATCTGACTCGTCAACTCGGCTCGCCACTCACAGAGTCTCACTCCCGATCCGTACCGGCACTTACAACGATAAACTCATTAAAATCACATTTACTTTTTTCATTAATCTTATTTTGCTTTCCTTTTAAGTTTTCAAAGATTTCATGTGACGTTTTATTAGATTTTTTGGCTAAAGATAAATCGATTGCATGGAAAGATTACATCCTCCTTATATACAATTAATTTCTTTAATCTGTAAATTGAGATTTAATTTTTAATTGTAAATTAATTGTCGTCTGAGATTATAGTATGCAATTTTACACCGATGCTTGATGGAGACATGGATTTTAATAGCCGGCTGCAACACAATGTTACTATATTACCTTCTATGTTAATCGCTAGTTTTTACCGCGATTAATCACAATAATATTTGTTACTTTTGCAATTGTAATTTAAATTCATGAATGGAGAATTATGAGGAATTCGGTGAGCTAGCCAGCTTGTTGGAGGAAACTTTGGTAAATTGTTCTATATTTGTTTCTTTCTATGGTGTAGAAAACTATTGCATCACCTGGTCGTGGAATCCTGGCGATTGATGAATCTAATGCAACATGTAGGAAGAGATTATCTTCTATTGGATTAATATGGTGGGAAGAAGATGGTTGTTTTTAAAGGAAGTGAAAGTGAGAGGACCAAATTATAAAAAAAAATAAGTTAAATTCTAAAAAATGAGAACCAAGTTGATGAAATGTATATGTTTTGGACTAAAATTGTTATTATACCATGCAATGTCACCATATCCGTTAAAATTTAACGTCCATTGACCAAAATAAGAATAAAAGGTAACGTTAGTGATGATTTTGCTAAAAAAAATAGTTCAGTGACCAAAATAGAAAAAAACCATAGTTCGGTGACTACTAATGTAGTTTACCCAAAATTAAATTATAAGCATATTTATAAAGTTAAAATAATAATTTTTTGTCAATAATTTATAATAATAATTTACTCTTTTAAGAAAATATAATAATATAAATATTAGTAGATTTTATTTTATTTCTTTTAGGATAACTATGAATCGAAGTGGCTAGAGACAATGGCTTGAGAGATTTGAAGTTTTTTTTTCGACTACAATTTGTTCAAAGGTTTGTTCAACAAATCAATTAATACTACAACGTTTTTGAAAAAAAAAAGTTAGCTGATAAAAAGGCATATTTGAATCAACAATTTGGTCTAGTGGGGGTTCGAGTCACGGTGTTGCACATGAAAAAAATTAAATTGGGAGGGTCGCCCTCATAATGAATCCCTACAATATCTGATCTAAATTAGTCAACCAATAAGTTGGATATTCGTGGTTAACTAAAAAAAAGCATATTTGAATGACACTTATTGCTAATTAAACTAAGGTAGGACTAGGAGGAAGGGTAAATTTAGAAAACTTTGAATTGTGTTTGGTATCTTTTAACAACGTATAACGGAACATATTACAAAAGTGCAATCTTTCCAACAATGTATTAGAAAACTATAAAATAATCTGTATCGAATACAAAATTATATATAATGTTCAAATAAACCCTGATTTTTTTACACACATATATAGATAGTCTAAAACTAAAAGAACCAGGCCTGTACATGGCAGCATTCACCAAGGAGCATAGAGCAAATAGGGATAAATATATAGTCTTATATAATTTGCAGTATTAGACATCTCCCAAAGCTAATGTTTGTATAGCCATTAGCCACACCAAAAACACTTTACAGACTAAGTTTACTGCCATCTTAATTGACTCGTGACTCACTTTTAAAGCTTCATCTTCATAGAAATAATAATAATTTGACTGATCACTCACATGATTATATATACCTATATATATTATTTTTAATAACATATTAGATTTTATTGCGCCTATGATGTGGGAGAAAAAATATGTAAAAAAATTATATTCTGTAAATTTCTCGTAACGGTATTATTGGTGCAGTGGCAAAGAGTTTATATATAAATCTTATAAAACATGAGTTTAAGCCTAAAAATGGAATTTTTAGTTGTTTGTTTAAATGTTATATAGAAGTAAAATAGATAAAAATAGCAGTATAATAATATTAATTATAATTAAAAAGTAAGAATAATTTAATAAATTCTGACTGAGTTGGTGTTCGATTAACATATTTTTATTTCATGTAATAAATATAAACTAACGATTTTAAAAATATAATGAAATATATTGATTATTATGACTATTTAAACGTTATAATAGAAACAATGTTCATCATAATTAAAGCATTTGTACAATATTAAAAATATGTATTGGAGCAAGCGTTAATGGCCAGTTGGTCAGAGCTGCTCACCTGTTCCTATCCCCCTCTAGGTAGAAGTAGAAGTAATCTTTGTCAAAAAAAAAAAAGTGTATTGTGTCAACAATCTCTAGAGCAGAAGGTTAAATCTCTCAATTAACACCCTCTTCTTTCTTTAGGTTGTGGGTTCAATACCCAATAGGAGCAAAAACTCTCCTTTCTCCTTCCCCTATTTAGAAATTGTTCTAAAAAAATGTATTTCCTCTAAACCCTAAACGCTAAACCTTAGGTCGTGGGTTCAAGACCCAGTAGAAGCAAAACTCTCTTATCCCTATATATGGGAAAATATCTCATGTATCGGTAATGGACTGAAAAGTTTCCACAAGCGCCTTAATTTTAGGGTTTAGGGACTTAACTTAGGGTTTAGGTTTTATGAGTTTAAATGTAGGGGTTTAGAATTTAGGGTTTATGGTTAGGGTTTAGTTTTTAGGGTAATATAGTTAGAGATTTGAGTTTTAACCTACAAACCATAAATTCTAATCACAACTCTTAAATTTAAAACTCATAAACACTAAACCCTAAATGAAATCTCTAAACTCTAAAACTAAAATACTTTTGAAAAAAATTTCACAAACACTTGTGCATGAAATAATTACCTTATATATTTGCTATTAATGCTCTTAAAAATAAAAGAAGCTAAGGCTTAGTTTGACATTGTTTTTAAAAAGTACGATAGAAAAAATGATTTTAAAAGTGTGGTAGAAAAGTAGCTTTGAAAAGTTAGGTTAGTGGTTGTCATTGATGTCAAAAAGTGATTTTTAGAGGACAAAATGTCTATTTTAGACATAGTATTGTAAAGTAAAATAAGTGAACTTGGGTGATGTTCAAATTTGTTAATATTATGATGTATGAAATAAATCAACTTAAATTATAATAAAAAATAATTTAAAAATAAATCAACTTAAAATATAATAAAAATCTTAATTTAAAAATATAAACTATAGTAAAAAAAATTATTCTCAATATAAATACTATAACATATATATTATTTTATAATCATGTATAAATTTAGTTTAACAATCAATAATAATTAAATAATGGAGGGTAAAAAAGTAATTTTACTTTTCAAACCAGCTTATCCGCCGCAAAAGCCATAAAATTTAACTTTTGGGTTTAGGTAGAAAATCACTTTTAAAAGCAACTAAAAACACCTAATTTATTTTGAAAGCACTTAAAAAGTGCTTTTAAGTTGCTAAAACAACCAAAAACACACCCTAACTCCATCACTACTATTACAAAGAAATCCATTGGATCTTTCACGGTCCGCCTTTTTTTTTAACATACTGAAATATTTTGAAAGATAAAATAGAAATTTTACAAAAGAAATTGAAGATAAGAGAAAGAAAAGACAATAAAAGACTCCACTCCAACTAGCAAATCCTTCTCAATAGCAGATGACATGAGTGATTTTTAGATTTGAGTACGTGGATAATTGAAGATTCAAAAATGACCTTTCTAAGCCCTACTCGTCGAGCAAAATCCATACCCATTCGCAAAACAAGAACATCCGCAAGATCAGAAGAAACATAAAGATTTTAAAACCCGTTTTATATTGGGCCTAGTCCTTGGATAATAAACTTTTGACCCGGGCCTGGCCCGACTAGCCAAGTTTCATATTTTTGTTTAACTACTGGTTTTTGATTTATTAGCCGGCTAATCCAGATTACGTTTGCATAGACTCATTATGAGGACGACCCTCCCAATATAATTTTCTTCATTCACAACGTCATGATTTGAACTCCTGACATTTCTTAAGGAATCTAGTGTCATGTCCAACTAGACAAACTGATTGTTGGTAAGTTTTACATTTATTTTTATTAAATAAGAAGTATTACATTCTCATAGCGAGATTTGAACTCATATAAGATGAGATAATATAAACATCCAGTAGGCCAATTACTGAATCTCTAAATTTCACGTTTATTTAATATATTTATAAGTTAAATTACTTGAACCAAAACCGATATCTAAAGCCTAACTCATTAAATTTTAAAAAACTGAATTGTATGGAAACAGTCATTTATTACGCGAGTTCTTAATTTATACAGAAATAAATACAATCTATTTACCATTACATATCGATTCCAAACCAGCTACCACCCCATCTCCAAGCATGAACAAAATCATGTCTCAAATATTGTCCCCTTTCCTTTTGGTTTCTCTAATCCTTGGATCCTTGGCAACCCCATCACTCTCAATATCAGTAGAAAAAGAGGATTTGGTCCAACAAACCTGCAAGAAAACTAGTTTTTTTCACTCTTTGCGACTCATCTCTTAGATCTGACCCTAGATGTTCGAATGCGGACCTTAAAGGACTCGCGTCGATATCAGTCAAGATACTTCAAGAATACGCCAATGACACTCTAACTTTTATTATTGACCTATACAAAAATACTACGAACCCTGATTTATCCAGATTCTACGGCAGCTGCATTGAAGATTATGGTACCTCGGTCGACAGGCTATTGCCGGAATCCGCTAAAGCATTGGGTTCTAAAGACTACGTGACGGCGAAAAGTGACGTGGTGGACGTGGCGGCTTACATCAACGCGTGCGACCAGCAGTTTGCTGAAAAGACACCGTTTAGTGATAGGAATATACTTGTGCGCGATCTTTCTCTTGTGGCATCTAGCATTATTGGTTTGTTGGATTGATTAGGTTTGCTTTTGTTCATGTTTCATGTTTGGTGTAATGGTTAATCAATAAAATTACAAGAAACAGGATACATGCATAGATCATATTTTCAAAATAAATAAATAAATAAATAGATATCGATTCCAAAGGAAACACGATTTTGCTCTTAAATGACTAATATATATACACACATTGTAAGAGTTTTTAACGTTTACACGTTTTTTGAATCGTTGGATGATTGAAACGGATGTATGATATTAACAGTGTGTTATGTGAAGATTATCACTTGAAAAAAAGTAAGGAGTTAATCTCAACCATTCATTTCCCTCATCCAACGATATAAAAACGTATAAAACTATGAGTTTTACATTCTTAACCCTATATATATGTATACGAGATAGAATCCTCTTACACCACGTAAAACGTTAAAGTTTTATACTTTTTTGGACAGTTGGATGAATGTAAATAGATGAATGAGATTACCATTGAGTAATGTGATTGGGTAATTAGCGCCTTGTGGCCTGCACTGCATTCATTGCATGTTTGATGTCGTAAACATACACCATGGTTAAACCATGATATTCACATGTAAATTTGTATTATATATTGTTGATGTGTGCTTAATCACTTGACTACTTGCCCATTAGAGGACACACTGGAATCTTCTTAGTTTCTGTTCAGATATTTTAAATGTTAGATAATTTGGTACTCGGAGAATTTCTCCTGTTTTCTGCCTTACTATTTTTCAAATTATATTTTTTTCATTATTTTTGGAAATTGATATAATTTCGGATTTGAGATTATTACTATTTTAACTTGAGAATTTATTTTCTAGCATGCATTATTACACATTTTATTCAATTTATTTATTTTGGATTTATTGAACATTAGGTTAAGACCGATTGAGATGTTTTATAACATTAAGAGTTGAATTATTTTACAACTATTTTATTATGAATTAAAGTTTGTTTACGTGAGGGTAAAGTTTCAACTGTAACTTTCTAAATTTTACCTTAATTTTTTAAGTGGTTTAGGGGTTATAATAAGAATGTTATGTGTTCCTAATATGTCATCAATTAATGACATTAGTCTCGAGAGATATTTTAAAATATGAAAGCAAAACACATGAGACATATTGAACATTTAGAAAATGCATACACTGCATTGAAAAATTTAGCAAAGTACAAAGACATTAATGCTATCTTCCGTTTTTATTATTACTCGTTATTGCTAATGAATTTATTTTGCAAAAAGTACTTTTACCAATATCATGGACGTCTTAACACTCATAAAAAAGGCACCAATTGGAATGGGTATAGCGGCTCAAACATTATTGTGTGGAAAGATGTGATGGTGCATGGTCGTTTCTAGGGTGGTTTGATCGAGAAGGTGTAGAGAATATTAAAGATCTGGCGGAAGCTTTTTGAGCGTACGCTCTACTAACCTCCATCCTATACGAGCCATAAAGGGAAAGAAAACCATGAAGATCGATAATGATAAAGGACAAGCTTTGCTGACTAGCAGCCGGCCGGCAGCTCATGCGGTAATGGACGATGACTCTTTTAATGCAGGAATAGATAAAGTAGAGAGAAAAAGTTTAAACTAGTTTTTTTGTTTTGTATAATGTCAAAAAATGGGCCTAATGTGACATGATAGTCACTTTAGTCTCTATTTTTTAAAGTATTTCTATACTCAACGCTTTATTTTGGGTTAAAATAATGTCTTTATGGATGAACAATATTAGTCAACTAAAAATAAACAATTTGAAATGAGACATAATGACACATCTGCAAAAATATAATTTTATAAAATTATTTTTTGAGTGATTTGTCAAGGAAAAATCATTAGATGGGCGTGTCTCATCACGTCATCCATGGTCCTATCTAATAACATTTTTCCATGTCATTTTTTCTAAGGTGAATCTTAATCTCTTTCCAACATATAACTAAGAAGTGGGTAGTTACCTGAAAGTTACACTGAAATGGGCGAATATTATTGGATGGACCATAGATGACGTGGTGAGCCGAGTCCATTTAATAAATTCTGTCTGTCGAGTCATCATCTTTGCTCATATGATATTGTTATGTCAGCGTGCACTACCATGTAGGCTTGTCACGTAATTTCAAGTCATTTATCATTAGTTAACTAACAATTTTCATCACGGAAGAGCTAGTTTGGCCTAAAAAGAAACGTTATTGGTTAAAGTACTTTAAAAAAATAAGAGATCAAAGTGATTATCCAGTCAAACGTTATGAACATTTTATGATGATGTATGTTTTTTTTTTACAAAAGTTTAGACTGTTAGACTAGTTTTATCTGAATACTCCTTGAAAGTGTGATATTTAACACTCACATATACTAAATCTTCATATTTAAATTTCAAATAATATATTCAAAAAACTTTGTCAAAAATAAAAAAGTTAAATTAAATGGAGAGATGAATTAATATCGTATGATGGTGACATGGTTGTGGGGATATAAAGGCATTAATTGTGAGGTTAGGACGTTATCGATTAGAAGCCTGGAGTCCTGATCTGCCACCCACATTGCTTACGAAGAGAGAACATGTATCTCTACGTTCCATGTACTTCAAAGCTTCCATCCATGTCCCTCTTGTGTTTCCATGCAGCATTAATAATTGGTTACGAGACACTGTCATTATCCATCGCTACACTACTATTTCTCATTCACCCACCATGAAACCTCAGGCTAAATTCCGTCTCAATTTTCAGATAAATTCATGTACTATGTTCGCCAAGAATTAATACAGAAAGAAAAGATAAAATATGAAAATTTTATTGTTTCTATCGAAATAGACGCTTATGTAGTAATGTAGGAGAGGTAATGTACATGATCAATTTTGCAGATCTAATTATATCGGCAAACTACCACAAAGACGTGAGCTATGATGAGAGCTATACGAATACAAAACTACCACAAAGAAGTCAAATGAGAATCATGCCACAAGATAGAGAAAATCGTGTCACAAAGGCAGGCGAAACAAATACATCAAAATTTTTATGAATGTTTGCATCTTCTGATTAAACGTTTTAATGGTGCATATGCAATTGTTTTCTTCACTATTCCAACATAGAATGTGAATTTTATTTTTTTCAATTACTGAGCTGAAGAGTGATGGTCCTTGGTATCTAAACCAAACCCTAGACCTATATGAACCCACATTGTGATTTGCTAGGTTTCCAAATCGATAGTGTCCCCCATCTCACAAACGTTAATTAATACATGAGTGACCCTCCTTTTCTGAATGATTGAATTCTTATGTTGGCATTTCCAGATACACATAGCATATTTGAAAGGGAAAAAAAACTCTATATTCAGTCTTGTTAATGTAACTTTAAAGGCTAGGCTTTTCAGTTGAGGTTCTTGTCTTAATTTTGAATGATGATGGTTCATTCATTATTTGCAACTAATTTATCTGTCCCTAAATTTACCATTCTCCCTGTATTTGTTTTCCTTTCAGATTCCGACATATTTTGAAGTTGTCCCACTCTATTTTTTTCATGTATATATTTGCAAGCAGTGATCCTACTGTAGGCAAAAACACTGTGGGCATTTCTTTGTTTACAATTGCATGTTATGTATCTGGCATATACATATGTATCTTGATATGAGTACTTTATGTTTTTGTTAATTATTTGTCAAAAGGAGTAAGTACATTTAGCTGGTTAGTCAAGCTGCAAGCTGCTCATCTTTATTCCCTCGTATTTCTTTAGGTCATGAATTCTATATCAACTAGGAACACCTATTCCTTCTCCTAGAATTTCTCCTCCCCTATAGATAGGATTAAGATTAGAATTATAATTTGTTAAAAAAAATAAAATTTAAATTTAAGTCCAGGGTATCACACCTCAATCTATAAATTTAATTGTTGGATTAGACCAAAACTAAATAAACCAGTTAAATTTTATAATTCTAAATATTTAAGCGACCATTTCTTGGACTGATAAACAAGGTAGTACGACCTTTTTTTTCATACTAAGCAAATCATAAATAACTTTATGGAAGAGCTTAATATCCATCGCCGAGTTCCTTTCCATGACTATGATAAGTGGATTAAACATGAATTACTTTAATATAATTATTTGTTTTTGAAAAAAACAATTAAATTATTCGTAATATGATTGGATCAAATGTTATATAAATTTGGTCGTGTTTAGTCTAAACTTTAGACTAACAGGACACTAAAAAAACTCTAGAAAATCTGTTATAAAGTTTATTTGCCTGCAAATTGAAAAGAAACAGATTAGAATGGAATTGTATTTATGGTAAAATGATTTGGAAAAGAAGTGTCCTCCGCTTGCTCTTTGAGCCAGATTTGAATATCTTCTTCCCCATATCAAATATTTCACCATTATTGGCCCCAAAGAGATCTTCACAGTGACCAAGCTTTTTCACTCTTAGATTCTCTAGTTTCCCTCCCTCCCTCCCTCATCATTCACCCAATATTGTTAGCATAAGGATTCCAAACTACATAAGGATTCATGGCTACTTGTCCCACAACAAAACCACGCGGTTTGAGCCTTGCAGACCACCATTGCTGTTGCTTGGTCCCATGTTGTCGACTTGTGTTCTGTCAGTTCTGAAGTTGACTACTAAACAATGATCGCTACGTTATGATGGTTATCTTAAATTGTGTTTTTTTTTTCTTCACATTTATGAACATTTTACAGAGCAATAACATCACAGCCATTACTGCTGCACTTTTTTATTAGTTCAAACACCCCCTTCTTTACCACAAAACTTTTCTCAAGGTTAAAATAGTATTCCCTATCTTTCTCTTGCTCTTCGAGTTCTTCGTTAGTACTAGACTTTAGTTGAACATATATTTTAGTTGATGGAGTATGTTTTTTCACATGCAGAACAACGGGGCAGTTAGGGTACTTTCTTGTAGCGGTAGTACTCTCACTCCTCAACTTTGTTAATGGAACCCTCGGACCATGGATCAACGCTCATGCCACTTTCTATGGAGGTGGTGATGCTTCTGGCACAATGGGTACTTTTCTCAATCCAAAAATATCACATACATACATACATACATACATATTTCTTGTTATTGATTCTTGGTATCTACTATAGGTGGAGCTTGTGGCTATGGAAACCTAATTAGCCAAGGTTATGGTATTAACACAGCAGCCTTGAGCACTGCCTTGTTCGACAATGGGTTGAGCTGCGGTGCATGCTATGAGCTCAAGTGTGTGAATGACCCACAATGGTGCCTGCCCGGCTCCATTGTCGTCACCGCCACTAACTTCTGCCCTCCGGGAGGCTGGTGTGACCCTCCTAATCACCACTTCGATCTCTCGCAGCCGATCTTCGAACACATTGGCCAATACGGAGCCGGTATTGTCCCTGTAATTTACAGAAGGTAAACAAACACTGGAAAACAAAATAGTATTTCTCAAAAATCAATTTTCCAATTTCCACCGACACCCTTGCCACTGTTCAAACTTTTTTTTTTTTGTTTTCACAGGGTGAAGTGTAGGAGAAGTGGGGGCATAAGGTTCACAATCAATGGGCATTCCTACTTCATTTTGGTGCTGATCACCAATGTTGGAGGTGCTGGGGATGTTCATTCGGTGGCCATTAAAGGTTCAAAGACCAGATGGCAACAAATGTCGAGGAACTGGGGCCAGAACTGGCAAAAGCCTGTCTTTTATCGTAACAACCAGCAATGGCCACAGTGTTGCTTCTTTCAACGTTGCTCCATCAAGTTGGCCCTTTGGACAGACTTACACCGGGGGTCAGTTCGGGAGCAGAAAGTAACAGCCTCCCGCTGGACTGTATATGTGTGCAATATTATGGTAAAAATATGCCTGAAGAACAACTTATGTGAGTTTAAGATAACAAAAGACTCTGTAGTGCTTGTTCCGGATATTTTTCGATTTTATAATTGAAATATAGTATATGTTATCGAGTTCAGTTACGATGAATATCGACTATCAAGAGAATTGAAATCTTATAAGTGGGTTGGGAGCATTAGTAATCATGGGTCAAGATTGATTTTTGAATTGCCCATAGCTATGGGGTTATAATTATGAGATTTTGCAGATGAATTGAAGCCTGGAAGTAGTACTGGAACGTCAAATTATGAAATAGAAGCTACTTTTTTCATTTTATTTCCCGAAACAAAATGGCACTTTTGAGTTTATACCATTGCTAACTAAGTTTATATCCTTTTTTTGGTCATAAACTAAGTTGTTATCATTTTGGGTTTTGAAATTAATCTTTTGATAAATCTTAAATCTAATCCTAATCTTATTTAGAGAGAAGGGAAAATGAGAGTGTTCATAGTGGGTCGAGAACCCATGACCTAAGGGAATAAATATGAGTAGCTGGGCCAACCGGCTAAATGTGCTTGCTCGGCTTTGAAATGAATCTGATCTGCCTTTGCAAAAAGTTTTATTAACGTTGTAATTTTAACGGAGTTATGTTATAAATTATTTGGGTAAACTACATCAGTAGTCACCAAACTATGGTTTCTTTTCTATTTTGGTCACTGGACTATTTTTTTGGGCAAAAACATCATTTTTTTTGGCAAAAGCATCACTAATGTTATGTTTCCTTCCTATTTTGGTCATCGGTTGTTAAAACTTAACGGTTTTGCTGACGTGGAATTTTATTTTATTTTTTAATTTTCCATGTCATTTCTTCTCTCTCCTCATAAGCAATATATGTTATTTTATAATATTTTTATTCAAACTAACAGGATGGTGACATATGTCACTACCTCTTAGTGGAATAAAATGAATGAAAAATCAAGCCTCTTATGCAGCCAGAGAGATTCGACCAATAGGCAGTTAGACGTGTTACCATCCTATTAGGTAGTTACACGTGTCACCATCTCTCTAGTTGCATAAGGGGCTTGATTTTTTATTCCTTTTATTCCAGTGACACATGTCACCATCCTGTTAGTTTGAATAAAAATATCATAAAATAACATATATTGCTTACGAGGAGAGAGAACAAATGACATGGAAAATTAAAAAAATAAAATAAAATTCCACGTCAACAAAACCGTTAAGTTTTTAACAGCCGGTGACCAAAATAGGAAGGAAACATAACGTTAGTGATGTTTTTGCCAAAAAAATATTTCGGTGACCAAAATAGAAAGGAAACATAACGTTAGTGATGTTTTTGCCAAAAAATAGTTCGGTGACCAAAATAGGAAAGAAACCATAGTTCGGTGACTATTGGTGTAGTTTACCCAAATTATTTAAGCATCAATTCAATTGAAATTTTAAAATTTATTTAAAACATAATAATATTATTCCCTTCGTCCCTCTTAAATTGTTTCGGGTTGACTTTTCATGTAGTTTTAGGAAAAAGAAACAGATAAAGATGTGTTATAAAATGATTAAATTGACAGTTTTATAATTGAAAAATTAAATTTTGTTTTGTTGGAATTTTTTTAAAAAAAGTAGAATGGGGTAATTTAAGTTGGACAATTTTAAAACACAACGAGATAAGTATAATAAAACATAGGAGAAATTATTAGATTGACCAGGCTCACCACGTCATCCATGGTTCATCCAATAATATTCAGCCATTTCGGTGTAACTTTCAAATAACTACCCACTCCTTAATTGCATGTAGGAAAGAGGTAAAGATTCACCTTAAAAAAATGACATGAAAAAATATTATTTGATGGACTATAGATGACGTGATGAACTAGACACATCTAATAATTTTTCAAAACAGAGAGTACTGTAATGATGTTTTTGTTCTTTGAATACTTATATAGAGTATATTTTATAGTAAAATAATTAAAAGTTGTTGGATAAATTAAGTGTTTAAAAATGTTTAAGGATCAAATAGGATATTAGTGAAGATTTAAATATTATCATATATTTGTGGTCATTTGTTGAATAGATATTTTTACCAAAAATATTTTCTTTCATTTTCATATATTTGAAATAAACTAATTTTAACCAAAAATGTGAATTTTGGTACGATTTGGATGGAAACCTACTTCAATTTGGTACGATTTTGATTGAAATAGAAAGCATATGCTGTTGTCACAAACATCTTTCCATACTATTAGTGGGTTTGGACAAGTTATTGAATAAGGTAACAACTCACTTCACTTTCTGAAAAAAAAAAGTAATAACCGGAAAATTATTAAAAAAAACTTGAATAAAGGATAAAAAATAAAATTCTAACTCTAATAAAAAATAAAATTCTAACTACTGTTTTTTTAAGGAGAAAATTCTAACTACTCTAAATAGGTGGAAAGTTTTTATTTCTAATCTCTTTGTAATTTATTTTCAATGGTTCAAAAAAATACTGGGATTTACGGATACAGCAAGTGGCTTTAGAAGCGGATAGTGCTGATGCAATCCGACTAATTTTAAAGTAATAAAAAAATGAGCAAGTAATGATTTTAGAGTACATTTCTAATCTAAAATAAAGGAATTGCATTGTACAATTCTGACACGTTAGCAGAAAACAGAATCGGGTGGCGTACAAGATGGCGAAACCTGTGAATCATTCGATGATGGATGGTGATAGCTTCACTCAAACCACCTGGTGAAATCTTGAATTTACTTCATGAGGATATATGTTTAAGAGATACTGGTTAGAAGCATTTGGTGGCTGTTTTTCTTCGTTCTTCTAATTATGTAAGGCTAGTTAATATGTTTTATTGTTCGGGTTTATTCTATAAGACGTTATAAATTATTATCACGATGTACTCTTTTCTTCTATTTCTTTCTTTACCAAAAAAAATCAACAACAAATATAAGAATTTAATTCTAAAACATTAACGGGTTAATAAAATAGAAAGTTCATCCAAGAAACCATCGTTAAGCAATTACTTAAGTTACCACCATCGGCAAATTTGTGTTCTTGTTACCTCTTAACTTCAATTGGTTTATAATATTGTTGATCAAACACGTAGTTGACATCTTCGGTAGGGGATTTCTAGCTACTCATAAGAGTTATTGAGTTAATAATATTATAGCAGTCTAGACATTTTCATCTCTAAGCAGTTGTCTGAGAGCTATAACTCTAAGTTCAGCCAAGCGCATTGGCATTTCGGTTTTGATTATTCTTAATAAACCTTACCTTGCGTGGAATGGATCTTGGGATGGAGGAAACTTAGAACTAAGGGAAGCTTCAGCTGCCACCAACCTTGGCCGCTGAGCGGTTTGTTTTCACCAGTGGAACCAGAGACTGCACAACATCTGCCATCAATGGTCTGTAGTCAGCTTCTGGTTGCACACACATTGCAGCAATGGCTGCAACCTGAATAACTTCTTTCATCAAGTATTGACCTTCCAGTGCTGGATCCATTATCCCAACCACCTTTTCCCTATCTGTTAACTGCGGTAAAACCTGTGCCACAAACAAGAGAAAAGCTTGAAGAATGACAACAGAAACATTTGCAAGGATTTACTAGTAAAAGACACAACTAGAATGAAAAAAAGAGATGAAGCAATTACGAGATTTAACAGGATTTAGCTCAAGAAAAAAGAAACGAAACTAACCCACGATACAAGAGCACCTTCCCCAGGAGGTCTCTTCAAATCAACCGGTACTCTGCCTGTAAGCAACTCTAAAAGAACAACACCGTAACTATACACATCTGATTTTGTAGTTAGATGTCCAGTTAAAGCATATCTGCACATCATGGCAACCAAACCCAATGTCAATTGGGGCAGTTATAATTTGATAACAAAACTGTAAAATATTAACTTAGCAACAATATGCCCTCCACTCGGGAGTAAGAGATTGCTATTTCATACTCAGGAGCAACATATCCCTGTGTGCCCAATACTCGAGTCGAAACATGTCCACCAGCTTTGTCTGATCCAAGCTTGGCTAATCCAAAATCAGAAACTTTGGCATGAAAATTTTTGTCCAAAAGGATGTTACTGCTCTTAAAATCTCTGTGAATCACTGGAGGGCTAACATGTTCATGGAGATATTCCAATCCCTTAGCAGCTTCCAGAGCTATTCTCAACCGGGTTTCCCAGTCCAGTTTTAAGTTTATATTGTTAGACCCTGCAGTGTGGAACCAGTATATCAGTTGTTATGAATACCGTTCTCCTACATCAATTTACTCTGCTCTTACTTAAAAAGATAGAGCAAAATTCAAGCTTGTATGTAATATTGATTGGTGAAAGATTAGAATCTGACAATTGGATAAACAAACGTCACTTAAGGGAAGAACACCTAGATAAGCTCTAAAGCATTTCTGAAAACTCAAGATCATCATATTAGATAAGTATAAAAGGACTATAGATTTTTTTTTAAACATAAACTTTAGAAAGATTTTAGAAATCAATCCGCTTACACTTGCTAACTCAAAAGATTTTACAGTATCCCAAATTTCTTTGAGGGCACCCCCATTTGTGCTCCACTATAGCTTTTGAAACTCCCCAAAAGCGAATTAACATTTTGTTAATTCAAAAAAACTGGAAGGCAACAGCTATAGAAATGCAGTGTAAATAACACCACCTTGCTTTAATATTCTTGATGATAAATCATTGGTTTGAATAACTAGAAAACTCAATTAACAGCTCATGCACACAAAATTTTAATAAGAAAAAGTTACTGCTTACTTACCACTAATGGGATACAGATGTTCCTGCAGACCACCATTTGCCATAAACTCATAAACAAGCAATTTACGACTACTATCCGAGCAATAACCAATCAAAGCCAGCAAATATGGAGAGCGTAGCCGTCTCAGCAGTTCCACCTACAATCAGGTAGGGTCAATCAATCAATATAAACTCACCCCTAAAATCACAACATCCCAGGTCTAAACTAGTTAACCAGAAGTAAAAGGAAAGTTAATGCAAAGGAGATCATATCTTCACTATTCATAGTGGACATGTATGATGATTGCGCCAAAAAGTATGATGATTGGTTAGCTTGACACGTTTGAAATACAGATATCAGAATCCTGGAAAAGATAAATCAGAATGAAATTCATAGTGGACCTCCATTTTAAATTCTTCTTCCCCTTGCTTTCCTTCCTGATCCATTAACTTGACAGCAACTTTCCTGCCATTACTAAGCACTCCCCTGTATACAGACCCGAATCCACCATGGCCAACCACATTAGACTTGCTGAAACCACCAGTAGCTGAATGCAACTGCTTAAAAGTAAAGACGTGAAGCCCGTCGTCCATAGCAACTTCAAGATCGGCATTGGAAGCTTTGTCCTTGGAATCAACTCCTTCAGTGACAAAAGACCAACAATTCATCAAGTTACATAAAAAGGGAACTCAAGGAACTGATTCATACTAAAGCAACAATTTTCACTTTTTTGATGATTACTTATACATTGTCCCTTACTCCAAACCATCACAATTCCACGTCCACAAAGCGTATAATCAACTTACCATATCATTAGAAAGTTAGAAACTGAACAAGATGAATCAAATATATAAACATATTTCTGGCTTTTTCCACATATTTTTTAAAAGAAAAAGAGGGAAGAACAAAAGATTAACTTCTTTTGAATGCAATCGAATGAAGTAAAACAGTACACACAAAAGAGAGTGCATTTTCTCAAGTAATCTTCCTATATTCACATCTGCTAAACTGCCAAAATACCCAACACAAATATACAAGAAAATGAAAGAAAATAGTGAGCAAAGAGACACTTACTAGTAGAGTGGGATTTGGAGCGCCTGGAGAGGACCTTGTTACAAATATAACAATAGTAGCTAAAGGCCACTAAAAGCGAAGCAACAGCCACTGAAGCAAGCACTACAATGACGACCAATGCAATGCGCTCTTGCCTCCTGTAATAAGAATATGAATACTCATGCCCTTCCCCTCCTTTCTCCATTTTTGTTTACCTTTTTCCCTTTGGAACCCTAACTTGCTACCGACTTTAAGACAAATGCAGATTTTGTTTGAACTTGGAGATTCTCCTTTCTCTCGCCTTTCTTCGGGCTGTGTCAGACTCGGTGAGTTCACTGTTTTCTTCTTCTTTAACTGGCGCGCACGCAAAGAGACTATACTTTTTAGTCCTTTCTTTTTTGGAATTTGGATTTCGTAACTCAACTTAATAATAGTTTTCAATTATACCACATCTAAAGTTAAATATTTACTTTTTGGTTTTACTCGGGATTTAACCCTTGAACTATATCCATTTTCCTACTTTTGTACTTAAACCTTGTTTTCGCCCACTTGATACCTAAATTATCATTTCACCCTAGTTCATTCCAAAAAGTAAAAAAAGAGAGGAATGTGTGTACTTATAAAGTGAGTAAATCTCGTTTCAATTCGATCTTTTTTTTTATTTTGAGTCGATTGAATTGACTTATTCAAGTAATTTAGTTTTGAATAAACTTAAATAAGTAATTCAATTTTTTTTAGTTTGATTTGAGTTAATTTTTTACATCTCAAATAATACATTGGAATAAATATCACTTAAGTCCTTGTTAATTTTGAAAGTGAGCAAATTAATCCATATAAAACTACAAAATAATATTCAAAAATTCATATATATATAATTTCTAAAATTATTAAGATCAAAATACATACGTAAAAATCGTTAAAATTATAAACAATTTTAAATTATAAATTCAACATCTTAACACTTAAATTATCAAATCAAATTTATCGCGAACCTCACAGGACTTGATGAAGTGGACTATTATGTATGTAGATTCGGTGAAGGCAATCGTGATGGATAGCGACATGAGATTTGGTCATCGTTACAAGTTTTTGTTTGCCACGCCACTACTAATTAAGGTTCCAGTAAATTATGTAAATTATTATTAAATTTTAATTTTATTTTTATTTTTTTATTATTAAAGTTTTAAAATATTTAATTTATTTATTAAAGTTTAAACATTGAATGTCTTTTATTACCTATTCGTTAATTTTTTATAATTTTATGACGTGAACGTCGTCCATCGTCGTCGGACGCCACCATCGACTGTCGTAAATGATGGTCGTTAGATTCTAAATTTCACTAGGTGCTTTTTTTTGGCCCTCGGAGTATAAATTTGACCTCTATTTCGTCGAGAAGCACCTTAAAGTCCACAAATCGGGCAAAAACTTTTCGGCTTTTTTTTTTCAATCTCCCTCATCTACTGTCGAATGAAGATCATTTTTAAATATATTACTTCTCTCGTATTGATGAAGCTTTACATCGTTCAAATTTTGAAGAAGTTTCTCCGTTCAATTACAACTCAATTTTATGGAGAAATTAAAAGAAAAAACTTTGCGACAAAAAACAAGAAAACATGAATGTGAGAGGATGCTAAATGGAATAAGAGAAAAAGTAAGGTCTAAGGAGTTAATTATAAAATAAAAATGCAGAGCAAGACAAAAACATTCCATTCCCCGATGCCTAAAAATTGCTCCTTTTTCTTTTCTTTCACAGTCGTCTCCGTACAACTATCATTTCAAATTCAATGAAATGGTTAGGAGTGAAATGACTGGATTGTCCTTCCTTTCTACCTGCAAAATTGACGCTTTGTTCCACCAAATCCTGTCCTGCCGGGCGGAATAGATTTTTCCCATCATCAATCTCACAATGTAGTAGGACGAGTCTAACGAATAAAAGATTTAGGATGCGACAATAAAATTTGATATTTGTTTAAAAATTTAAAATATTAAATTTTTTATAATATTATAAATAGATTTTTTCGAATTTTTGATAAGTATTAAAATTTATTTTATAAGTATTGATATTTATTTAAAAATTTAAAATGTTATCAAAAAAATTAAATATCAAAATATATTTTGTAAGTATTTAAACTTATCAAAACAAAAAAAGTCAACTTAAAATAGTATAAAAAAATTTAATATTTTAAATTCTTAAATATATTTTAAAATTTATTATCTTTTAACCGCAGCACCCTATATATGATGCACCCAGACCTACCCAATAGAGTATGAACGTTGAGCGACTCTTAATTAAGACAGAATTTGTCATGGAAATTAAGAAAATTGAATATTAATCCAATAATAGTATTTGGTTAGTTTATATGGGGACGAAGTTAATATCAAATAATGATAGGGGTTAAAATATTAGATTTCAAAAAATATAAAGGTTTATTAAGTATTTAAATTCAAAATTCGTGAGACAAAATTTAATTTGTCTAATTTTTAAACCAACATAGACCTAAATAATTATTGAGCCAAAAGATTTGAAGACGCGAGCTCATTTTTGTAATTTTAATATTTATTTTTTACATGAGCCAAATTATTATTAGACCAATATTTATTAAATATTTAAATTTTATAATAGGAATCGGAGACTTCTTGAGCCCTAAGAGTGTTCCGTCCATAAGTTTATACTATTTAAATATAAAAATCATGATTATTTTATTTATCGAAGCAAATCAAATTTAATTTATTATTAAATTTCATTTTTATAGTATAAAATTTAAGTATTTTATTTTTTAAATAGTAAAAATATTAAAATATTATGTAAGAATTAATAATTATTTTTATTTTTTTAGAAAATAAAAAATAACTATGAAAATGATTTTGAAATTTATCAATAATGTCTAAAAATTATAAAGTCATTCTATCCAAATAAATTCTAAAACTGAAAATCTAAAATCAATATAAAAAATTAAAACAAAATCGAATTATCATAAAAAATTCAAAATTAAAAAAAAATATGACCATATTGAACTGATGTTAATCATAGTTACATGGATAAAGCAATTTTCGCATTTGAACTTGTTTCTTTTTTATATATTTTATTTTTTCCCTCAAAATCAAATGCTCTAACTAAGGATGACAAACGAGGATAATTTTACGGATTCTGTACTACACTCGTCTTAATTGGAGTGAGTATAGGTATAAATTTAGTGAGTAATAGGCAAGCTTGGATGTCAAGAGTCATATACGTTATGGGTAGGTGATGGATTTGAGACTTTACCCGCTCCATATCTACTCGCCCATTACTCACCATAAGAATTCTGGACCATTATGAATTAAATGATAAGTTCATGAGCTATTCAGTAAACCCTAGGATTCTGAAGTGGCATGCCTTATAATTTGCCCAAATCATAGAACATAAATTTCCTACTCAATTAATTTAGCTTGACAAATTGATTTTTTATTACGTCTAATATTAATGACTGCTTGATTCACAATTTGGCGGGTACATGGTGGGTGATGGGTACCCGTAATGTGTACAAGGGTGAATTTGAAAATGTACCCATGTGAGTGATAGGTAAGAATTTAAGATTAGTACCTGATGTGCGTAATTGTATATATGAAAATTTTAGATGGACATGAGTTTGGGAAGAGTTTATTCTCACCTGCCCTACCCATTTATCATCCTTAGCACTAACCTATTTTCTTCTTCAACAAATAGATAAAGACCAAAAGTGTACAAAGCCGTCACTACTATTCTGCCGTTTATGATTGCTAAAACCCTGCTGAGTTAGCCATCTCAGAATCTTTGAAACGTGGTTTACCTTAAAATCACTTTGAACTCAACGGATCTAATTCAAAAAAAAATGTTTTAACCCTTTGATATCCATCGTGGACCCTTTGAATTTCAACTATGGCCTCCTCTTGTCTCTAACGTAGTATTCATTGTTAAGATTTTTTTTTTTAGCTCATAAGTTTTGAAGCAGTACTTGTCAGTTGTCATTGGAATGACTCGGTCCATTTTTATGCCTTAAATATGCACTTAAAATCATGCTACCCACAATACACATGCACGAAAATTAATCATACTTAATTGAATCATATAAACGAGCAATTGATCAATTTCAAGATACTGCTAGGTTCAATGTTTAAACAAAATTTGAGAAAAAAATTCAAACATTTGGTACCCCAAATTATACATGTTGAGAAAGACACTCTATGGGTTGAAACAATCTTCAAAAGCTTGGTTTGAAATATTTACCAAAGCTATGGAAGGAATGAAGTTCAAACAGAGCTTAGGAGATCATACACTCTTCATCAAGATCATTACCTTAATAGTAAACGTAGATGATATCATCGTAATGATAATATCGAGGAAATCAACAAATTAAAAGACCGCTTATTCAAAGAGTTTCAGATAAAAAATCTAGGAGTTGAAGTTGCACATTCGAAACAAGAGATTTTTATCTCTTAATAAAAGTATATCCTAAACTTGCTCCAAGAAACATGTATGATTGATAGGTCACAACCAGGGACGGAGCCAAGATTTGAAGTTGGAGGGGGGGCAAATTTAAATATTTCAAGACTGAATGGGAAAATGTACAAATAATCTATTTTTTTAAAAAAAAATCTACATTGTAAAGGTAAAAAAAAAATGAGTTGGGGGACATGGGCCCCTCTCGAGGCCAATGTCCCCTGTCACTGGTCACAACCCTTCAAAAATTTCTATTGATAATCATCGCAAGCTATGAGAAACTGAAGATAACTCAAAAGTTGACAGAAGATATCAAAAGTTTATTAAAAGTTCATATATCTTGCTCATACAAGACCAAACATAGCTTATGCAATCGCTTTTTAAGTCAATTTATGCGCAATCCTCGAGAAGTACACTTGCAAGCAACATACAAAATTCTTTAATATCTTAAAGGCATTCTTAGGGAAGGAATATTATTCAAAAAATGGACTTCTTCACTTGGAGGCATACATCCATGTAGATTGGGCTGAAACCACTTATATAGAAAACTCACTTCATAGTATTGTACGTTTCTTGAAGGAAACTTTATAACTTGGCGGAACAAAAAATAGTCAGTGGTTCAAGCAATGGCTCAACCGCTCACGGTATATGTGAGCTATTATTGATAAGGATTGTATCTGTAGCACCTCTTATTCAGTCTAGAAGTTCGGTCAAGTAAGTGATGTCACAACTAAAACTAAAATAAACATATAGAATTAATAAATAAATTAGTTCATACATAAATAAGAAATTTAACATAACACTCAAGGTCCTAGTTTCATATTAAAACTACTTTAGAAGAATCAAATTGATCAGATTTGAAAGAAAAAAAAGTCAAATGACAAATTTATGAACTTTAGGGACTAAATTGTCAGTTTAAAAGGTTTTAGGGATTACTCAAAAGTTCATTTTATTTACTAAACGTATTCTTAAACACATGTCTTTCAAAATTATGAATTAAAAAAAATTAGAAACCAAATAAAACGTCAATTGCCGCTATATAACTTAAGAACTAAATTACAAACTTTTCAAAATTCAAAGAATCGACTTTTTTTTACGAGGGATCGGTCATTTTTCAAAATGAAAAATCATCGAAACTCTAAACCCCCTCCGTTGGGTAAGGAGAAGAGAAGAAAAGAAATGAAAATGAGGGAAAAAATAAGACAAAAATTATTAATATCAACTTCCCTCATCACCTTTTTTTATATTATTTTAACAAAATAATATAATATCTCAACTACTACTAATATTCGATTAGTATTTTACATGAGGAACAATCACAATTGGTCCGTTGGTCAAGCTGCTCATTTTTTGTTCTCTTATATTTCCTTAGGTCATGAATTCTAGACCCACTAGGGACAACTCATTTCTTCCCCTAGAGTCACCCTCCTCTCTATGTAGGATTAAGTTTAGATTAGGATTAGTCAAAAAAAAATATTTCGCATGAGAACCATTTTTCTTTATGGTTCCAACACAAATTTCCAACTTTTGAATTTTATTCAATTTAGTCTTAAAATTTCTTTTTATTCACAAATTGAACCAAATAGCTCAAAACTATCTTAAAACATAATTACTAATCAAATTCGAATAAAAATTTCCATTTAATTTTGTTTTGGCAAAATTATCATTTTGCCCCTCCAATTTTAAAATTTTACAATTTTGTCCTAATTCAACTTCCCAATATTTTAACCAAAAGCAAATATCTCATCTCATTTTTACTCCAACTATTAGTCAATAATATAAAAAATGAACTCGATAAATGACATTTTAATATTAGTTAAATATCAAATCAGGTCGGGTCGGAATTAGTACAGGAACTTTTGGGGTATTACAATATTATGGGATTTGGGAGTAAAACAAGGTGTTACGAAGTTGTACTGTGATAACAAGTCAACTATTAATATTGTACACAATTTGTATAACAGGACTGAACAAAACATTAAGAAATCGATCACCATTTCATTAATGAAAAGCTCGAGAATAGACTCATTCGCACTCTATATATTCGTACAAACAAGCAATTGACATAAATCTTAACGGAGCTACTCCCAAGTAGGACGTTTCAAAGTATCACCAACAACACGGGAATGAAAAACATTCACTCAACATCTTGAGGAGTGGGTGTTGTACAGATTTTTTTTTTAAAATCTTAATTCTATTTCTAATCCTACTTAGAGGGAGGGAAATGGGAAATTTTAGAAGAAGGAAGGGATGACCTAAGAGAATATGAGAGAACAAAGATGAGCAGTTTGGCCAACCGGCCAAATATATTTACTCGGGTGTTGACAGATTTGGACTCAATAAATTAGGGAATTACATCTCTATTAATATCTCTAGGAAATTATGTCCCTAATATCTGAATCAATGCAAGTTGTAAATAGGAACAAAATATTCTACTCTATATGCATAAAATAATTCTGATTTGGTGTTTCAACATGTTTCAAGAGCCGGCAACAAGGTGGCCGATGGTCTTGCTAGGCACGCTCAGTTTGGGAGCATGGATGATGTCTTTTACGAGGTGCCTCCGCAGGAGAGTCTTGCTGCCCTTCATGGGGATGGTTGTAGTTAGGGTGGTTCCTTTGGTTTAGTTATGTTGCTTCAGTTTGCCTAGTGCATTGTTTTTCATGTCGAGGTTCTCTCGTTGGATTCTTATATTTATTTTATTAGCACATGTACTTTTTTCCTCTATTTAAGAGTAAGGATGTTTTGAACGAGATACATATTAATATTCTCTTTTTTATAAAAAACATTCTTAGACACTAAACCTTAATCTAGGACTAAAATTCAAATTTGAAATCCCTAACTTTAAAACCCTTTAATACTAAACTATAAACCCTAGACATTAAACCATATAATCCAAATTCCTAACTTCTAAACCCTAAACTAAAATCCTAAACTAATATGTTTGTGGAAACTAAGGTTTCGACCACTATGGTGTATGAGATACTAATCCTTCTTATAAACTATAAATAGTTCTTACCTATTTCCAATAAGAAACAACAAAAGAACTTTTTTGTTCAGAAAAATACTTGTGATTTATTTTGACGATTCTAATTTTTTGTTCGGTTGCAACGATGGCTCAACTGCGATTGAAGATGTCATTCGAAATAAACAAATTGACTGAATCTTTGGCTTCACAAGAAGTCTAGGCAATTTGTCTAACGATGATAGTAGAATTATGGTTGATTTATGATGTTTTGAAGAATTTAGACTTTAAGAAAATCGTAACGAAAACGAATAATTTGGATATCGTTAAGATTATAAATCAATATTTAAAAGCCTTGAAAGGCATGGGCGGAGCTAAAAAATTTAATTTGAATGTCATAATTTAAAAATTTTATAATATTTTTTTTAAATAAGTGGGAACAAACTATTCCTTTCAATGTGTGTTAATTTTATTTTTAAGAGTGTCAATACTCATTTAATATTAATTTTATTATTTTATATTAGATTTATAAAGAATTCTAAAAATTTTGGGTGTCGTTTGACATAATTATTGATTCAATCAAACTCTTTGCGGAAACTGTTCATAATTGCTGCTATGACGCAGAGAAAGGCTTTAACTTTTTTTTTTGTTTGCTTGGTTTGCTATTCCTCTTGTTCAGTATTATAAAAAAATGTGTTTTTCTTTGTGTTTTGTTTTTTTAAGAGATAATTAGGTTGGTGAATAATTAGAAGTGGAGAGGGGAATTGCTTTATATATATACATATATTTAAATAACTTTTATTTAGTAGAAGACGGAAGAAAAATTTGCTCTTAATAGATTTTGAACATATAATTTAAGGGAGAGAAAAATATGTAAACTGAGAACTTTAACTACTTATTCTAGAGATTGTTGATTTATTTTTATAATTTTTAAATTATGGGCTATAATATAAAGAATGTAATTTTAATATTCTAGGGGTGGGTTACAATTATTGAATTGGATTGTACCTAGAAGCTGATGAAGTTTCGTATGGAATTTAGGTTGAATAGTGGAAGAAGATAAAAACTTATTAAAAGTATACCAACCATACGAGATTTCGTGCCTAAAATTTAACTTAATGCCAAAGGAAGGTTTTGATAAAGTTTTAATCTATTCTCAATTATAAATTTATTTTGATTTAATGATTTAAAATGGACCTAAATTTATTATTATTTTGCTGATATTGGTTGATCTCTCTTAATTAATTAATTTTCAATAAATTTATAATTTTTTTATGAAAAGAGAGTATTATCATGTATTTTATTTAAAAAAATAAATTTAATTAGAAGATAAGAGTACATTTGGTAATGAGAACAAAAACGACGTACAAAATTTTTGTCAACCATTACATAAATTTATGGTATTTAAATTGCAAGATGTAAGTTTTAATTTTTTATCCGTTTTAATGTTTATAAGTTAAAAATAAACAAAACATTTCCTTTATTAGTACTATTATCGTAATCTATCAAATAAACTAGAAAATCAACATGTATAGATTTTGGTTAAGCTCACAATTTCTTTTAGGGTAAATTACATGAATCATCATTGAACTTCACTCTTAAATCTATTTTAGTCACTGAAGTTTTAAAACGTTCAATTTATGAAAAGTTTATTCATTCGCCGATATATAGACGTCATCAAAAAATTACCGTATGAGTGACCAAAAATGTCCAGTATTTAAACTTCAGTGAGTAAATTGAACATTTTGAAACTTCAGTGACAAAAATAAGTTTGGGAGTGAAGTTCAGTGATGATTTACAAAATTTATCATTTTTTTATAATTATAACACTTAAAAATTACATTTAATAAAGTCATTAAAAGGAAGAAAAAAAAGCAATAATAATACTCTTTAAAAGGTTTGTCTTTTCTATATGTGACATCTTTTGATAATTAATTACGAAAACAATGCTCTTTAAAACTATTTGACTTTTCTATATATATCATTGGACGATAATTAATTGCTATATCTACATAATGTCGTAGCGTAAACTATGACATTTATGCATTCCAGTTTCTTCCGTTTTCTCTTTCCATATTACTTTATTCGGATAATAATTGTAGTTAAACGAATTCGACCCACAATTTATATAAATTTTCAATCAAACTAATTAAGACTAAAGATCTATAGATAATCCAGTAAAAAAATTCAATTTATCGAACAACAACAATTTCAGTAATTTAATATTTTAAGCACATTTAATAATCTAAAATTAAAATTATCATTTAGAATATTTTAATGAAAAAGTGTGAAAAATGTTAGGTAAAAAAGATTTACTTATTCTTTAGTAAAGAAAATATTTTCAAAACTTTTTATTTTATTTTTAACTATATTATTTTTTTAAAAAGTTATTATTATTGGACAATCTATATTTTTTTAATAGTCTAAAGATGATTACAATGTAGTATTTATTTATGCATATTCTTAACGCTTTGACAATGCACATACACCTTATAGACAAAGCGATTTGAACATGAGTCTCCTAGGTATTTTTTAAGAATTAAAAAAATTAAGATTTAATTTAAATTGCAAATATATTTGATATTTTTCTTTATGAGTAAACATTTTCTAAGTGACTCATTCTATCGTGTTTTAAATCCCATAGTAAAGTTATCTTAATCTTTGTGGTTTATTATTCCATGCATAGATAAAAGAGAAAAACATTCTACAAGTATGCCTAATTTTACAGTAAAAATTAAATTATAAATCTCTAACTTTAAAACTTTAAAAATTAAGCCCTAACCCCTAAATTCAAATAATATAACTCTAAACCCTAAACCAAGCTTCTAAAGCCTAAATTAGACGCTAAATACTTGTGAAAAATAAGTTTTTCAGTATTGGTGGGTAGACCTGACAAATTTGATCCGAGATTCGAGACCCGAAATCGACTCAAACACGATAACCCGAATTTGATCCGAAACCCAAAATAAATGAAAACCGAACCAAAACTGACCCGAATTTTAGTTGAACTGAAAATGGACCCGAATCGAAAGCAACCCGAAATAAAGAAAAAAATTATTTATTTATTTATTAAAATAAAGAAAGAAAGAAAGTCATACATAAGGTGTAAAAACCTAACTCGACATGAAAACCTGATTGAAATCGATCGATCTCCTATTAACCCAATATTGACCCGACCCGATATTAACCGAACCTAAAATCAGCTGACCCGACTCGATACCCAGCCCAAAATCTCCATAGACCTGAAACAGACCCGAACCGAACTTGAACCAAATGTAGTCAGACCCGAAATGACCCGAACCGAACCCAGACCGAACGACCCGTTTGCTACTGCCTGTGGGTAAAATATTTTTCATTTTTTTATTTACCCCTTCTTCTCCTAATCTTACATTAACTCGTTTTTATTTATGTTGAAGGAAGATGAATGGTCAAACTTTGTTTCTTTACCATTTGCACTTTTGCTAGATCTAAGTATATGTTGGTAGCTGTCCTCTCGCCACTCTACTCATCAGCTCTATTAATGTCTAAAATTGGAACAGCATGCTGCTAAACAAGCTCATGGTTGCAATTTCTCCTCTTTTTATTCCACTTTCTTGTTTGTTAGAATATCAGAAGTTGCAGTTTTGGTGCTCTCTTGGCCAATTTTCATTTTTCTACTTTAGTTTCTATTGATTGTTGAAGAAACTGAAATTCTAAATTAACTAGTTAATACCCATACTTCGACTATGATCTTTCCACTGACCATACAAACGACCAAAGCCACATGCATTATTTTCATGGTAGCCACACCTTTGTGGGCAGCTAGCTTGCTCACGGCTGCAAATGAAGGACCAGAACCGTCACGGGAGGAGCTGCTCGGTAGCAAACACTGGGACTCGCTTCTCGATCCTCTTGACCTCTCGCTTCGTAAGCTCATCATCCGCTGTGGTGACTTCTGCCAGGCCACATATGACGCCTTCAACAACGACCAAAACTCCAAGTTCTGCGGTTCAAGCCGCTATGGAAAGCCCTCTTTCTTCAACAAAGTAATGCTGGAATCCGCCTCCGATTACAAAGTAGAGTCGTTTCTCTATGCCACCGCTCGTGTCAGTCTTCCTGAAGCCTTTTTGCTCCGCTCCATGTCAAGGGAGTCCTGGGACCGAGAATCGAACTGGATCGGCTACATCGCCTCTACGTCCGACGAAACATCGAAAGCTCTCGGTCGCCGAGAGATCTACGTAGTGTGGCGAGGAACTACCAGAGGCTACGAGTGGGTTGATGTTTTTGAACCCAAGCTTGAGTCTGTTGAACCCCTTTTGCTAGTCGACAAAAATATCAACAAGCCAAAAGATGGTAATAGCAGTAGCACCGGCAGCGGTGACGAAAATGAGAAGCAGGAGCAGCCTAAAGTGATGTTCGGTTGGCTGACGCTTTACATTTCTGACGACCCCAAATCAGCTTTTTCAAAACTAAGCGCAAGGGCACAACTTCAGAGTAAGATTAAAGAGTTGAAAGAGAAATACAAGGGTGAAAATGTAAGCATAGTGTTTACTGGGCATAGTTTGGGGGCTAGTTTAGCAACTTTAAGTGCTTTTGATGTGGTTGAGAGCGGTATAGTCGACGATATTCCCGTGGCAGCTATTGTTTTTGGTTCTCCACAGTTGGGAAATAAGGCTTTTGATGAGAGGACGAAGAGGTATCCAAATTTTAGAATTTTACATATAAGGAACACAATTGACATCATTCCTCACTACCCTGGCGTGTTGTTGGGGTACGTTTATACGGGGACCGAATTCATAATCGATACGAGGAGGTCTCCGAGCTTGAAGGAGTCGTTGGATCCCAGTGATTGGCATGATTTGCAGGCAATGTTGCACGTAGTAGCAGGGTGGAATGGAGAGAGAGGAGAGTTCAAGCTGAGAGTGAAGAGAAGTTTGGCTCTGGTGAACAAGTCTCGTGCGATTTTGAAAGATGACTACTTGATGCCCGGTTCATGGTGGGTGGAGAAGAACAAAGGGCTTGTGAGAAATGAAGATGGAGAGTGGGAATTGGCTCCACCGACCGAGGAAGACTTGCCTACACCTGAATAATCTGACCACTTGCTTTATTACTTTAAAAGCATTTGGCTACTGATACCTTGATTTGGTCCTCCCTTTTGTTTCGTTTGTGAGTTGCTTTTATGTCTTGTTCCTCTCTTCAAGGAGATTTGCTGCAAATACATGAGATCAAGTGCTACTTCTAAGTCTAAATTGTATCTCATGCTAAAATAAACAACTGCCAATAAATTGCTGCATGTTTTTCGGTGCACTTACATTTGATTCCCACTTCGACTCTGTATTTATTTTAAGAGCTTTTAATAAGAACTCATCATGTAGTTGGTGCATGAATTTATCACCATAAAATGTATGAAATGCAAACCCAAATATATGTTAACATCACTGGTGTCGAAGACTATTTTTTAAAAAAATATATAAAATAAACCCACTGGAATATTTTTAAAAAGTGAATTATGGTGAATATGTATTTGTTTTTCCTCAAAACAAAAAATACATTTATTTTATGGACAATTATTATATACACAGACAATATAAAATCATGTCATTTTGTTAATTTTGGACATTTTCTTTTTGATCTAAACAATCCAACAAATATAATTCTAACCCATTTCGAAAAACCCAACCTGATAAATACAATTGTTGGAAAATAATAAATATTTGAAACTTTGAGACATTATTTGTTGGTGAAATTGGAGGTTTAAATCATAGAATTATAGATTTATATTATACTCCATGAGATCTTTAAAATCGTTATAATATTTCAAAATGATTGAGTGATGAATGAGAAATTAATGCAAATGTTGTTGAGAAAATGTGGTGCGCACAACGTGAGCAACGTAAAATGTCCAGACCGGATGGGCTTAAATGGTCATGCTAAATTTCAGCCAAACTAAATTATTTTTTCTCTCAAAAAGTTCTGTTCCTTGGTGAATAGTTGTGGTCTTGCTAACAATTATATCATTTGTTGAACATATGTGTCTTTGGTGAACTGTAACGACCCAATCTTCGGGGTTAGCAAATCGGGTCTCGGACCCAAGTGATGGGCCTTTATTTTGAAAGTCTATGGTAAGGATATTTAAGTTGAGCCCATTATTTTGGGAGAGAAAGAGTTTGAATTTTAAATACGGGAGAAAAGAGATAAGGTGAGAAGAAAAAGAAAAAATGAAAAGCGGATGGTGAAAGAGAGAAGAGTAAATGATAGAAAAGTTGAAGGAGGAGTTTTGAAACTTCGGTTTATCGAGATTCGACCGTCCATTGTCGACACCTCCATAACCATTGTGTTCATCTCGTCGAGACGAAATCACCGATATCAACGGCATCGCTCGCCATCAAAACTATTGTCGGAAGGAGTAAGAAAATAATATGGGTTGTTGAGTTGGGGTAGTTTGAGTGCTCAAATCGAAAAACCGAGGGCACTACCGTGTCCACTGACGTCAAGACAGTCGACCTGGGCGTTTGTTATTGACGTTCGGCCATCAGAAGTCGTCGTACGCGTTGCTTGCGCGTGGGCGATGTCTAGCCGAGCAGGTTGTTATAACAGCTGGGCTCCAGCTGTTGGGCTTTACCTGTTGGGCCGAGCCGCCAAGCCAATCGAGTTGACCGAGCTGTTGACTTTTTTTGAAGGACCCTACCAATGGGTTTCTCGATATTCTGAGTCCGTTGGCGTAGTCTATTTTGCCAAATTCGAACCCGATAAGTTGTTTTTACGTGTTTGACCTTGTGGATTAGTTAGTGAATGAGGTTAAGTAATAATTTTGGTATTCTTATATTTATGAGGATTGTTCGGGCTCGAATACCGGATCAAGAGCAGCGTTTGAGGAGCTTGAGTAAGGATTTATCGATAATCGCTTAAGGTTAGTACACCTCGAACTCTTTATTGCTTCATGAGCATCATAAATGTGACTGCTTTGCGTGTTAGCATCTGCAAAATAGGTATACGATGAATATACATGTTTGGAGACAGATAGTATGAGACTTGATATATGTGTGGGGCATGATGATGTTGTGAATATGATGAGACTCGTGGAGGCTTTATAGACCGTGTAGGGTCGTTTGAGATGCTTGTATAATTACTTGATGATTGTTTGATGTGATTTGATGGGAATTACGCTTAAAGGATAAATACTCGATTAAATGCCCTAGAAAACAAAACTTAATGACTTCCATAAGCCTTAGGGATCGAATAAAACGTGATAATAACGTAATTTCAGACTACAACAATATACATTGTGATGTGTTTAGGTGAATATTTCCCTCTTACAACATGCTTCTGGAGGTTGCATGGTGTATGTATGTAATAATTTGAATAAAAAATAATGCAGTCATAAAAAGTTATTTTAAATAACCTTGTTCTGGGGACTGCAGAGTTTAGAATTGTTGTAGTTATTAGGTTTTTGGTTTGTACTTAAGAGGACTGTACAATTGTTGTTGTCTAATGCCTCCTTTATTTTGGAGATATGCACATATTTGTCTCTAGATGTACATATATACCACTTATTCTAATTCATTGTTAAATGTTCCTTGTTCTTTTTGGTAAATTATTTGCTATTACGATTCACTATTTTGCAGCATACCACCACTTTCGGTAAAATAGAGAAAACCAAGTGGACAAACAAAAGGAAATGCAGCACATATAATATCAGACAAATAAAGGGAGAAAGAAAATGAAAAGATAATGGAAGCATGAAGGGAAGAAGAGGGACTAAATTAAAGTAATTTTAAAATATTAAAGGTTAATTTTTTTAAAATTAGGACTAAATTATAACAATGTGTAAAAATTGAGGGTTAAATTTATTGAATTTCTTCGAATTATGACTAAATTGATTGAATGTGTAATTATGAAGGACTAAATATACTATTATAGAAAAAAATTTAACAACCACATCACCTCTTTAATGGAGATTAACTACACAGTTACCGTTTTATAATAAAACATAAAGTTTAATTGTTGTTCTGTAACTTTTAAAAGTTTAGTTACCGTTTTATTTTTTCCGGTATAGTTTAATGACTATTTGGATACTTTACCCTAAGAACTATCTGTTTAATATTAATTATTTAAGACTCCGTAATTATTTTTAGGGTAAAACTTTGATAGTATGTGTAAAGTTAATTTTATACAAGCCTGTAAAGTTAATTTTATACAAGCCTGTGTATTTATACTACAAAACTAAAATTCTAAATTTTTAACCCTAAAAACCTAAACTCTAAACCGTAATCTTATACACTAAATTTTAAACACTAACTTTAAATCTAAATCATACAATCTAAGTCCTTAAATTAAAATTCTAAACCTTAAAATTAAAATTGATGTAAATTAAAATTTAATTTTTAACCCAAAAACAAAAATTAACATGGCTTTAATCTGAAGGAGTTCGAGCCTGATAAAATTCAAAGCCTAATTTTTTTTGAGGAAATGATTTTTTTGAACGGTTCCCTCTTCTTCTTCTTCTTGGAACGCGATCGCTAACTCTGCACTGCCATCGTTTTTCTTTTCATTCGGTCAATAGAAAATCTAATCTTAAGAAACCGAAATTAGATTTGAGAGAAAGATTTTGATGAAACTATCTAGTTGAAGAAACGATGATCGTACGGACTAAAGGAGCTGACAATGGCGATGGTGGGAGCGGGGCTGACAATACTGAGAATGCTGAGAAAGGAGCCGACGACAATGGTGACAAAGAAGAAGAGAGCGGAGTTGACGGTGAAGGGGAGTAACTAGCTAATACAAACTAAGGAAACTTAAAATGGGATTGTTGAGAAATAAAAGCAAGATATGTTTACTAAACAGGTTGGATCTCATTTCTAAATTTACTTTCTTTCTTTCTTTATATATATATATATATATATATTAGTGGCTTATATTTGTTTTACTAATGTAAGTATGTAACGGCCTGAAATATTCTAAGCTGATGGAAAGCGCAGATAATGGCGCTGACTGTAGAATTTTGCATTTCTTCTTTCTTCCATTGAATAATTGTTTGTTTAGCTATCAAAACAAGAACAAAAAAGTTTCTTCAAAAATCAAGAGAAAAAATATCATAAACTACTGATCTAAGTTCCAGCAGTTATTTTAAGCATAAATTAGTATTTTCTTTCGTTCACGGAGGAGTGGAGACTCAAATGCAACCGGTTTCCGATTCAAACGCACGGGTCTGCTGGTGGTAAAAATCTTCTTTTCTCTTTCTCCTATGCGTTCAATTATTTTTCTTTTAAATTTTAAAGAATGCGGGGCTGATTTTTCTTTGTCAGATTATTAATCACTTGAGAGAACTCCAATTACTTTCAAAACTGGATTGAGGATATTTTTAAGACATTAGGTTTCTTCGTATGTGTATTCTTTTGGTGGGTAAGATTTTAGCCATAAAGAGGTTAAAACCACTCTAGGGTTCTTTTGGTTGGTACTTTGCTATTGTCATGAGTCTGCCTAAGGATCATCTAAATAATGTTGCTAATTTTATGGGGATAAAGTTCTCTGCTGAATATTTTGTGGATGATTTTTTTTTGGGAACCCTTAAGAGCTACTCGATGCCATGTCTTGAGAGTGAAACAAGAATCAACTGGGTTTAGTCTTGGGTTTGTAGATGATCTAGTTGTGAAATAATGATGCGTGAGAAGTTGATATAAGCATATTTTTGGATCTTAATAGGGGAAAACGTTTTGTAGAGGAGTTTGAGGTCATTTTCATCATATATTACTTTCATATTTGATCATATTGGTTTGTTCCTTCCTCGTTTACTTTAGGTGCTTCCCCTTTAAGAAGGGGTGCTGGACTCTTGCATGCCTATTAGATTCAAAAGGAATTTACCCTTGTTCTTTAATAGTCTTTGCACTGCAGGTCTGATGGCCTCCAGCACAAACCATCAGCACTAAAAGAAGCTCGTTATCGAATGTTTTCTCCATGAGAACTATTCCTAGATTTTAAAGATCTTTTATGGCGTGATAACTAGAGCTGAATATGGTAATGCGTTTCAAATACTTAAAGACATGGAGGAGACATGTGATGATGCAGGAACTGCAGAGCGGGGCCCTTCTAGTGCTACATTGCAGCCTTTAGATTTTACTGAAAAATTTGGTTCTGATTCTTTGTCATCTCTGACAGCATCACAGATTCTGTGGAGCACTGGAATGCTTTCTGAGCCAATTCCAAATGGTTTCTATTGTGTCACTCCGGTGAGGAACGATCCATCTTGTTTGTGATCAACTGTACTGCACTTGCTGCTTAACTATTCTTGTTTTTTGGTTTAAAATTTCATAAGATAATGAGTTCATGCATTCTTCTCCATCTTTCTCTATTACATTGTTCTTGTTTATACTAATTTCTAATAGCTAATGTGGTATTCTTTTCACGTTATACCCTTGATAGCTTGGAAGTTCTTTCTATAGATTTTTCCATCCTTTTCAAAGATAACTTTCACCTATATTTGTATTTTCCCTTCATTTTTTAATCTGCAATTTGTCTTTGAACCATTCATTTGAGTAAAATTCCAACATCCTTAATCCATCCAATAAAGAGAGAGGGAAAACTGGAACTGTAAATCTATTTGACTTTACTAGCCTGTTGTGGCTGGCCAGTCTGTACTCATGTAACAATTGGATAAATTTTTGGCTTGTCAAAACTCCTAATATGGATCAAGTTATAGATGTCATTGTTGTTCAGGTGATATGGAAATAATGACTTGCTTCATCAGGTTATAAATTATTTTTACAAGGTGCTGCATAAATCATATTGTTGAAGAGAAAGTGGGAATAATTTGATATTATGACATAATAATTATATCTGGTAAGCTCAGTGAATGCTTTTAACCTTGCCAAATAAATATGGCTAGGAATTTCCGCAAAGAATTTTATAGATTCCTTGAGACATGAAAACAGAATAGATACTTATGCCTCTTTAATTTCATTATGTGGTTGAGATATGGTTCAAGGGTGTTGGTGAACTAACAGTAACTCTTGCATGTTGCATGCACTTAGATTTACTATTCACAGAATACAAGGCTTAAGGAGCTTTTTGATATTATTCCTACGTTGGAAGAGCTTCATGCTTTGGGTGGTGAAGGTTATAGAGCTGATATCATTCTTGTGGATGCTGAAAAAGATAAAAAGCTATCTATGCTAAAGCAGTTAATTGTGGCACTGGTTAAAGGATTGAACTCAAATCCAGCTGCAATGGTTAAAAAGATTTCCGAAATGGTGAGAAAGTCTGATATTTTGTTTGATTTTACCCTTTCTTCCTCTCATCCTCCTCTCCACCGTTCTCATTGTCTGTATTTCAGATTGGTGACAGATTCGTTGTCTTGTTCTAAACTACATATGACTAGATGCTTCTATTTATGTTGTTGTTATCAGCTTTATGCAATGTTCTTTTCTCTTCCCTTTCCGAAAACCAAGTTTCTTTATTGGCAAGCATCAGCGGTCCATGAATTAGCTTTAAATGGTGACTCTTTAGGTGCAGCTTATCTGCCATACCATGTGAAAATAATTTCCTACTTTACCACTTTTAATATATTTTAACTTGTTCTAGTGATATATTGGAAATAGTACAATAAAACGAAGTGTTTATTTCTCTTGATTGCAAGCAATTTGCTATTGCTCTTTGATAAAATGTTAAGCAATATTGCTTTCCCATAGAATGCAGACAATTTAAGAAAAACTGCCTGAAATAAATCTGGCCTGTAACAGAGATGGAAAGATTCTATAAAGGTTAGAAGGTACATTAAAAAGTGCTGGTGTTTATGTTTGGGCCTTTGGAATCCCATCACAGTTCTTGAACAAAATTTCTATAACTGGAATTTAGTTTTTTTTTAAATGTTGATGGATTAAAATCCTTAGGGTCTGCATATAGTTTAACTTCCCTGCAGTAACATGAATACTTGTGTAGGAATTAAAACCTAAAATAAAAGCAGGCTACTTTAACAGTTAAATCATGGCACAAGACCTTAGCTTCTTATTCTTTTTCATTTCTCTTTCTTACTCTAATTCCTTTTGCAAAGTCCATTATAGTCATTTACTTGATCTTCTAAATCAAAGTTCTAATCTGGTTCTTGTTGCTTTTTTTGTTTCCCTTTTTGGAACTCCTGTTTTTTACCTAGGTTTCTGATTTTCATAAACGCCAAACTGCTGAAAGTTCCGCAAAAGCTGCACTAGAAGAAACCTTTCACATGTTTGAGAATCGAAGTGTCCAGATGTTGGGGCAAATAAAGCAGGGTTCATGTCGTTCCCGGGCAATTTTGTTTAAAGTTTTAGCAGATACGGTAGGGCTTGAAAGTAGGCTCATGGTGGTAAGCTCTTGTGTTCCCTACCTCGTCAATTTTTGGGCTAGGTTAAGGGATCCCCCCCCCCCCCCCCCCAATTCTTTCATGCATATCAAATTTTAATATCAAGCTGACATATCACACTTTGAGTGGGTAAGTTGTATGTTGGCACCAAAGACCAGGGTACAAGCCTTGATAACCCAGCCCCCTACCCCAAGTTTGTAATGATAAAAAAAATCACTATCAAGCTTAGATCTTCTGAAAAATACAATATCAAGCTTTGATCTTCTGAAAAATAATAAATGTAGAAGATTGTCCAATAGATTTTTGGATTTTTGATCTATGAACAAAAGGCGGCAAGACCAGGGTTCAAGCCTTGGTAACCCCATCCTCCTTCCCCAATTTTCTAATGATAAAAAAATCAGTATCAAGTTTAGATCTGAAAAATAATTTAAATGAAGTAGAGGGATTTTCCAAGAGATTTTTGATCTACAAACAACGGGCTATGACAATTCTCATAATGTAACATAATGCTTTCAGGGTGTGCCAAATGATGGGGCTGTTGAGTTTGCAGATTCATATAAGCATATGTCTGTGATAGTTGTTTTAAATTCTGTGGAGCTAGTGGTTGATCTTGTGCGGTTTCCGGGTCAGTTGATTCCCCGTTCGGCAAAGGCTATTCTTATGACCCATATTTCAGTGACAGCAGAGATCGAATCTGCTGAAAATGATTCGTGTGATTCACCATTGGAGCCAAACAGTCCTCTTTATGGATTTTCTGAGAGAGCTGATCCTGACAGGTCAGTAGATGCATCCTGGAATTGTAAATAACCTTCATTTTGAGCTTCTTTGCCATAATGTACTTGATCACAAGTGCTTGTGAGAAGTTTAAAAAGTTAGTGCTATATTTTTATTTTCTTTTAGTTAAATAGAATGGTATTATTCTTCGCTGCAGTGCTGAGAAAGATGACCTTCAGTTCCATCGGAAACTGGATGGGTCTTCCAAAGTAAGTGGTGCTTCATTACGAAATATGATGCTACGATCTTCCACTTCTATTGATGGGAAGTTAAGGTGATAATTATCGTGACATCTCACTAGATAAAAGACAACCGTGATTGAAAATTATAAATGCTACTGCATGTATGATATTACAATGTCCTAATTTATTTATTTTTGTTTTCTACCATAGTTTGTCACATACAGAACCCAATTTCACTACTAATTTCCGGCATTGTAGTCGAAGAAAGGTTATCGCTGAACAGCGGACTGCCAGTTCTAGGTTCCTGTCATCTTTTCGCTGAAATTTTGATTTGTTAATATTTCTTTTTATATATATATATATAAAATTTATATATCTTTGCAGTCCAGAGCATCCATCTTTTCGAACACATGCAAGATCTATGCTAAGTGGAAATAGGAATTCACCTATAAATTTTTCTGATGGCATTGCCACGTCAAGGTTCTTTCTTGTTTGAACCTTTTCTGTAAATGTAACTCATAATTTTTCATTCAGAAATCATGATTTTGATTATTGTATTTACTGAAAAAAATATGTTGCTATGAGAAAATATTTTTGTATGCTCTGATAGTGAACCTATGATGGGTCTGAGGCATTCATGTCAAAACATGCAAAGTCTTCATCCTTCTTGCTTCAAAATCTTCTAGTTCGCTGCTACATAATTATCCTTTTATGTCTTTGAGTTGGGTGTGGAAAGGGTGTTGAGAAGTGCGTGGAGTTTTCTTATAATTTCTTTAATATAACCAAAATTTTTATTCACGCCATCTTTACCACTATTCTTGATTTATAGATTATGGTGTTCCGTGTATAGTAATTTGTTAATTCATTTGGTACCTTTTCTCTTGCTTCTTAATCTGATGATGCTCTGAATTGGAATTTCTATTATTAGTTGAATATACTAACTTTTAGTAATCTGATTTCTATCCCCTTTGACTATGTTTTGTAAATTACGCTAGATTGAAGTGACAAATTGTGCACTAACTGTTGTTGTTGTTGTTGAACTGTAATTCTAACTACAGATCTGAAGGTGCACCAAAATCAGAAGCTCGTAGAATAAGGAGTGTTAGCATGACTCAGGTGATCGGTGATGATATCGTAAGGTTGATTTTTTTTCTTGTTAAGTGTTGTGGCATGATTTTATTTGATGCTTAACTAGCGTAGCTTTATTTTCTTTGATTCCTTGTCTTCTTATGCTTTTTCCCTTGCATTGTTTTTTGGTATGGATCTAGTAATTTAAGGTTACTTATTTATATTTTGAAGGTGCCTCCCTAGATTTGTTTATATATGTGTGTGTGTAGAAAATAGGTACTGTCGATAGGTGTTAAGAACATGGGATTTTTTATAGGGATTTGGAACAGAGAAGAGAGGGTATTCTCTTGTTTTTTTTATATGAAATAAACGCAGGAGAACCCTTTAAATAGGCTGCTTTACTACAATTCTATTAGAATTAAAACTATAATTAGTCTTTTATTTACAATTAACTTCTAGAGATTAAGATAGCTACTAACTAGTACTCGTACATAGGAATCAAAACTCTAATATACTTGCAATACACGGTTCTAACCCTTAAAGCTACACGGCTCCAATCTAAACTTCCCCTCAAGCTGGAGAGTATATATTGTAGAGTCTTAGCTTGGATGTGAACACATCAAAGGTAATTCTAGGAAGAGTGTAGAATAGTTTAAGAGAAAGAGTCTCGATGTGAGTACTCTTCTTTTCTTATTCGTTAAATCAGTTTTACAAGAAAGTCTTTATACATAGAGTTTAGCTACAAAAAAGGATTCCTGTTAGCTATACAAAGAGCCTTGGTGAGTGCATCAACAATTTGTTTTTGTGTAGGACCTAGGAACAAAGTTGATTTTCACAGATCCATTGTTGACCTTCTTTGAGATGAAGTGTTTGTCTATTTCAACATGTTTGGTTCTGTCATGATGGGCAAGATTCTTTGCAATGCTGATGGCAAATTGTCTATCACTTTGCAGTTCAAACTATTCATCGGAATTCAGTTCCAATTCTTTTAGCAACTTTTGGAATCACATTCCTTCACAGATTCTAAGGAAAAGTGCTCGATATTCAGCCCCTATACTACTTCCACAACTAACTGCTTCTTACTTCTCCATGTGACTAAATTCCCCGTACAAACAAAAAGTAACCACATGTTGACCTTCTGTCATTCGACTCTCCTGCTCAGATTGCATTAGAAAATATTGCCACTTTCGTGTTTTCTCCTTTTTAGAAGATTATCCCATGTCCAGGTGTCAGTTTGAGGCATCTCAAAATTTCGTTTACTGCTTCAAGGTGTTTTCTCTATGATTATTCATATGTTGACTCGCAATACTAACCGAGAAGGCAATGTCTAGTTTGATGGGAGACAATAAATCAATTTTTCAACCAGCCTTTGATATTGTTCTTTATTCATTGGAGCTCCCAGGTCATCTTTCCTTATCTTTAAATTTGATTCCATAAGAGTCTCGGCTGGTTTGCATCCAACATACCAGTTTCAGGTAGGGGTGAGCGTTCGATCGAGTGGAGCCGAGTTGAGTCAAAAAATTTCGAGTTATTCGAGTTGACGCGTCATATTTTACAACTCAAACTTTATTTAAAATTTTTCAATTCGAGTCGAGTTTTTGAGTTCCTATACGAATTTAATTATAATTATTTATCATGTTATAGTACAATTTGATTTTAATTTAAACGACTTTCTCTAATTATATAAGATATGCATATATATATATATATTTCTTCATATTTTTTTCATGTGTGACATATATTTCTTCATATTTTATATATATATATATATATATATACCAGGAAAAATTGAGTGACTCGACTCGAACTTAAAAATCAATCCACTAATTACTAAAAATTTCGAGTTATTCGAATTTTCATTTTACAACTCAAACTTTATTTGAAATTTTTTCGAGTCGAGTTTATGAAATTTCGAGTCGAGTCCAAACGAGTCGAGTTTTTCGCCTCGAGTCTAGTCGAAAATTTTGGTTTTTTCGAGTCGAATCAAGTTTTGCTCACCCCTAGTTTCAGGTAAATTTGGCATTGTTCATAACCATGTTTAATGACAACTTTGGTAAATTTGTCAAACTAGACTCTAAGAGATTGCTTCAAACCATACAAGGATATTTTCAATTTGCATACCTTGTTATCAGTAGAGAGATTATCCAAACCTAGACGGACTTCCATGTAAACATCTTCAAAATTTTCATTTTTGATATCCAACTGGTAGAGTGGACAATCTTCATTTATTGTCAATGACAACAAAACTCTCACAATGTTCAGCTTGGCAACTACTGAAAAGGTTTTTTGGTAGTCCATTCAAGAAATATCTAAGACATCCAAACTCAACAGCTAGCAACTCTTTTTGTCTTTTGATTTCTCTAGTATCATCTCTTGTAATAATAATGTCATCAACATAAACTATAAGAATACTTTTCTTTTATAGAGATATCTTTACAAAGTGTGATCAGATTGACATTGTTTATAACCATGTTTAATGACAACTTTGGTAAACCTGTCAAACCATACTCTAAGGGATTGCTTCAAGCCATACAAGGATTTTTTCAATTTGCATACCTTGTGATAAGTAGAGAGATTATCCAAACATGGAGGGACTTCCATGTAAACATCTTCAAAATTTTCATTTTTTTATATCAAACTAGTAGAGTGGAGAATCTTCATTTATTGTCAATGACAACAAAACTCTCACAGTGTTCAACAACTTAGCAACCAGTGCAAATGTATCTTGGTAGTCAATGCCATGCTAGTCAATGCCATAGGATTAAGTGAATCCCTTTGCTACTAGTCTTTCATTGAACTTTTCTACACTCATATTAGAGTTGCATTTTACTGTAAAAATCTATTTACACTTAGGGCCTTCTTCTCTGGAGTGATTCAGTAAGAACCCAAGGGTCATTGATTTCTAAGCTTTGATCTCAATTGTTTTCTTCCACTTAGGGCCTTTTAAGGCTTCTTGTATGGTCTTTGAAATATGAACTTTATCAAGTGTTAATGTGAATGTTTTAAATGAAGACATTAACTTCGCATGTGCAACATACCTTTGGATAGGACCACTTATGCATTTTCTGACCTTTTTTCTTTTAATATTATTAATACAAAGGACAAGAGTTCCACTATAAGAGGATACCTTGTATATACACAAAGTTTTTTTCTTTCAAGTTGAGGTTTTGAAGGAGTTTGAGTTTTTTGTGGAGTTTTGGATGGTGTTTGGGTTCTTATTGGGGGGGGGGGACAATGATATTAGTTTCTGTGGAGTTTTTATGAAGGAATAGGTTGAATATGCTTGAGGCAGTCCTGAGATGTCTCCAACTTTCCTCTACCATTCACGGTCTAGGAGTAGTTGTTGTCATTCAATTTATGGTACGTTTGAGATGGTTGATGCATCAATTGGAATATCAGGACTAGAAATTGAAACAGTTCCTGACTGAAATTACTTATGCGAAAGTTGTAGGCATAGTTGGGTTTTTCCATACTTTCCTATCTGAAATCTGTCACCATTGGACAGTGATCATAAGAATCTACACTCCCCTCAAGCTGGTAGGTACACGTACTAATGTCCCAGCTTAGATCTTTGATTTAGAATCCCTTAAAAAAATATTATCTAGTTTTTTTAAGGCTAAACTATAACAGCTTCTCCTATCTATTACAATGGATGACTAGTATAGAACCAAATAGTTTTTTTAAGACTAAACTATAACATTTCTCTATCTTTTACAATGGATGGCTAAGATAGAACCATTAAAAAGAACACTACCAGATATCTTGCTGGGATATGAGAATTTTGGTACAATAATCGAAAGGTGACTAAACGGTGGTGAATGGGGCCATGGTGGCTGTTAGTTAGTATGCATAACCGTGTGTTGTAAAGAGTTTTAGATAGAGTAGGAGTTGTATGTTATCTTTATCTTAACTAGTAGTTTGAATTTTAAATTTGATCTTTGTAAAAGATAAAAGTCTTATCCTATAGGTTAACCACTTGGTGTTAAACACCTCTGTAAAAGTCTATATAATAGACTCTCTTTCACTAATGAATGATAAGAAAAACACAGAGAAAAACTCTGTTTCTCACAGTGGCCGAAGATGTGAGAAATAAATTAGGCGGCTTCACCCAACGGATCAACAGGCTCTGATACCATGTGAGAATGGGGCCATGGTGGCCGAAGATGGTGTAAGGCGGTGGTTTATGTGTGAGGAAAGTGAACTGTAGTTAATGATTTAGAATAACAAAATAGAGAGGAAATGAGATATTTGAAATTTTACTAAAGATAAGAGAATGGATTTCTCTGTATTTCTTATTATTTTATTGAGAAATGTAGCAACTATTTGTACTTTACAAAGAATTCCTAATTTAGTAATGTTTTAATTACACACAATCACCATTGATTTCTGCATTAACTGCATAAATCTTGTTCTTATTTTATTGCTTACTTTGACTCAGATACTAGGAAATAATTTCCTAAATATCAGCAGCCATACATTTTGAGATATAATTCTCTATTTTTTCGTCTGCAATCTACAATTACAGTAGAAATCTAGTTTCTATTTACAACTAGTATTGACTAGGAGATTAGGGAGATAATTCCTAAATATCAACAACTAAATATTTCGAAATATAATTCTCTAATTTTCTGCAATCGACACCAATCTATTCCAGTGGTAAAGGTTTTGTTTTTAGCAATATCTGCAACAGAAACACTACCTTAATATGTTGCAAACCCATGTTTTGGTCATTAGGTGTGTTCATTTGCCCAAACCATGATGGCATCTACCGATGTGTTCTCCTTGTCCCATGCATCAATCCCTTCTAAATCCATCACCAACTTCTCTTCCTTGTCTTATTCATTAACACTTCCTAAGTTGTTATCCGATAATTTGACATTTTCTTTATTTCTGATCCAAAAACCCTTCAACTCCATATCAAAAAAGTTTAATGGGTCTAAACTTGCTTAGTTATTTTTGAAAATATTGAATGTCAGCGAGACGGTTAATGGGGATAATTTTGACTGCCGATAAGAAGCTTGAAGATTTTTATTTGATGGTGCTAATAAATGGGAATAAATGTGTGGAGCACAACCTTATCAATTTCGACTATTACTAATTGAAGGAATCTTTCACCAAGTTTATCCGGGCTTTGAGCTCAAGGAAAAGTTCTTTTTGCGAGAGGGCAATAATGTTATGAGCCAAATCTATGTTAGGAAAGGCCCTTAGATTATGCTTTTATTTCTTTCCATAGGTTTATTGATTATGTTTTTTTTTATTTCACTTGATTTATTTTCTTTTAGGCTTACATTACAAATAAGCAACTAAAAGTGTACCAACTTTTTCATTTAGATACCTAAAGTATTTTGTGGTCAAAGTAATTACTTACATTATATTTTTTGATCAAAATAGTCACCTAAAATATTTTTTGGTCAAAATAGATATCTAAAGTATTTTTTTATCAGAATTAGTACCTAAATTATATATATATATATATTTTTCATCTAGGTTTCGAAAAGTTGTCACCTGACATTGATTAAAAAATACATTAGGTACCTATTTTAACAAAAAATATACTTTAGATACCTACTTTGATGAAAAATACTTTAAGTATTTATTTTGACCAAAAAATATAATTTAAGTACTTAATTTGACCAAAAAGTATACTTTACGTACTTATTTTGATCAAAAAATATTTTAGGCACTTAAATGAAAAAGTTGGTATATTTTAAATACTTATTTGTGATATAAGCCTTTCTTTTATTTATGGATTTCCTCTTTATGTAATGAGTCTAGTCCTTATTTAAAAAGATATACAAAATAATAAAACATTAAGTCAAAATTTTGTCAAAAGCCCTAAAAGATTTTGGTACTTCTTTCAATGAGTTCTAAAGGTTTCAGTCTCCCTTTGATGAGCTTAGATGCTTCGGTCTCCCTCCTACGAGTTGAATCATTAATCTAGAAACATATGATTGCAAGAACGTAACATTTTCTCTCAATTGATTTCGAATCCTTCATTGGATATTTATGCACAATGATATCATCCTAACTAGGAACAAATCTAAAACCTAGTACGAAATAAAATCCTTTTGATTTACATAATATTTGTTTAAATCCTAGATATTATAGATTAGGAAATAATTATTATTATTATCCCAACTTGTACCTTACTATATTGGCTGCATATGACATTTGCTTCTTGCCTTTGCCCATATTATTCATATATTGAGCTCACCAATGAATGGTTGAAATGTAGATGTTAGTAGCTCATCACGGTAGACTTTCAGGTTTCTATCCACTATATATTTAGATAACATGTACCAAGTGTTGCCTCTATTCATTTGTGTGTCCTTATCGTGTTTAGATATTGATGTGTACTTTATTACAATTTTGGTATATTTTTATGGGGCATACATTATGTTACATTGTAATTTGAATTGAATTATTTTTTATTGCTGTCAGAGCTATGAATGCAACTTTGAAGCAGAATTGTCTTTTCCAAGAGAATAGGGAAGATAGTTCAATCGACCATTCTTCACTTAATAGGAATGAGAGCCCAGATTTTCGAAAGAATGTATGTTCTTCCTTTATATCTTTTTTTCCTATTCTTTAGAAATATTTTATGGTTTTATCTTCATAGGATGTTATGCATTTCTTAAACATATCTTGCTCTTATTGTCTCCATAAATATATTTATTTTTCATACCATTAAATTATTTTAGGATTTTTTTTGTGAAAAGGGTATAATGTGATAGTCAACTTAATTATTTTAGGACTTTCCATATCATTAAATTATGCTTTTCTCTTAAGAAGATAAAAAATTGATCATAAATTTATAATAAAATTCTAGAGTCCTAATCTTGGCTACTTTCTACACTCCCCAAGTTGGGGTGTATATGTTATGTAAACCCAGTTTGGTCTTGAATCCATCAAAACTAGTTCTTGGAAGAGCTTTGGTAAGGATGTCAACAAGTTGTAGTTGAGTAGGAATGCAACTTAGCTCAACAGTCCCATCGTTAACTTTTCTGAAATGAAATGTCTTTCAATCTCTAAATGTTTGGTTTTGTCATGGTGAACAAGATTTTTAGCAGTACTTATGGATGATTGATTGTAACTGAGCACCTTGAAATGATCCTTGGAGTCAACCTTTAACTCCCTCAATAGTCTTTGAATCCACATTCCTCCTTAAATGTCTACATCAAGTGCTCGCAACTCAGCTTCTATAGTACTTGAAACTAAAAATTACTTTTTGCTTCTCCATGTAACAAGGTTACCCCAAACAAAGGAGTAATAGTCACTTGTAGATCTTATTTCAATTAACTCCTTAGTCCAGCTTACATCAGTGTATACTTCTATTTTACAATTTCACTTCTTTTAAAAGTAAATTATTAACACCATTTTTTGGTATCTAAGGATTCAATGTATAGCCTTTAAATGTTTTTCTTGTGGATCATTCATATGATGACTAACTACTTATGGGGAATGCAATGTATGGTCTTGTGGTAGCCCAGAGAGAATCCAAGTTTCATTAATGTCTAAGGCCTTAATCTCTTTTTCAACAACCTTTTCCCGTGCTAGAATCTTCAATGCTTCCTGAATGGATTTTGGAATTTGTATACTATCAAGTGAAACAATGTATGCTTTGTATGACTACAATAGTTTTTCATAGGCTACATATCTCTCAATAGGATAATTTGTGCATTTCCGAACACCTTTTCTATAAGCAATGGAAAATTTGAGTTATCAATAAAAGGAACAAAAGGCTTACTATGTGTAGATTTCATACAAGTGTTAATTTCTGAAGCAGGTGGTTCAAGGTCAAGTTCTTCACAATTTCTGATTTGTATGTATTCTCTAGATTTTTAGTAGGTCGTCCCCTCCTGGTATAAACACGGAGTTTTTGATAATTTGTATCAAATTGAGTTTTGGATGGTGTTTTGGTTTGAGGAGTTAGCTTGGATCGTTTTTTGTTTTGATGAGCTTGAAAAGGTGAGTATTGGTTAGATGTGTTCTAGTTCTGGAGAAGGTGACCTTTTTGGTTAGATGATTTTTGGTTCTACAAAAAGGGAAAGGAATGTACATGGATCGAAAATTATGACAAACATTAAAACAATGATATTCTTTCTAAAAGGATATAACTAATGTGTTTTGATATTTGATCGAAAATCATAATTACATTCCTTATAATAATAAATTTAGTATTTCAAATCTGTTAAAATTTATATACGATCAAATTCATATATTAATTTTAACTATATTCTCTAATTGTGTACAACAAGCTTGTACCTTATAAAACGTTCTATTCAACCATAGGGTGTGACCCTTGTAGGTTCTTGTGACATTAGTAGTAATATTAGAACAATTTGAATATTACAAACAATGAGTGACATCTAGCAATGCATCATTGTTCCCTAAGTTATAAGAAGTTATAATTCGACATAACTTTTATGTTATTCTTTTCATGTATTATATCATTTTTGTCATTTATATCTACATTGATCACATGTCATGAAATTGTTACACTTGTATAAAGCATCTATTGGTTTTTATGTGATTAACCTTCCATGTATTATATCATTTTATCATTTATATCGAGATTTATCACAAGTCATGAAATAGTCACAATTGTATAGTCCATCTAATATTCCTTGATATCTCAAGTAGACTAGTAAATAAATAAGTAAATATCTCATATTAACTTATTTAAGCACAACCATGCATTTCTAGTCTCACTCAATCAAATGGTCATGATATAGCTGCTATTATGTAGGAGAAACAAACCCTATCTTCATTAATCATATCTTACTACACGGCTCATGATATATCCAACATCAGTCTTTATAGAACAACCAATTACGGTGAACGTTTGACTGTATCGAAATATATAACTCGTGATTTTAAGATAATGAAAATCTTAAGTTTGAGGACCATATACAAAATTACACCTATGAGTAATGTTGTGATTATTACATAATAATTCAAGAAACATACTCATAGTGGGTCAATCCAATATATTCTTTTAACACAATTCATGTATTGATTTTGGCATCCCTATGTCAATGACAACACTTTCATCAATCAATTACACATTAGTTTTAGGAAAAAACTTTGATCCACACTTTTAATTTTAAGGTTTAGGGGTTTAGGTTGTAGGGTTTAGAATTTAAGGATAGGGTTTAGAATTTAGTGTATAGGGTTTAAGGTTTAGGGTTTAGTTTTTTAGGGTTAGGGTTAGGAATTTAGGATTTGGGTTTTTATAGTGTAAATACACAGGCTTGTGTAAAATTAATTTTACACAGCCTGTGTATCAAAGTTTTACAAGCCCACAGTAATATTTGACTAAGGATATTAAAAGAATAATTATTTTATTTTTAGGATTTTATTATAAATCAGTCTGTTTATATACACAGAAAAGAAACTGAAATAATGATGACAATGTCTTTTATTAATAAATAAGGTAAATAACATATATTATTACAATCATTTCATGATTTGTCTTTTGACATACTCTAATCGAAAGAATCTCTTTTCTACTTCTAGTCTTTGGGCATACTCTAACCGAAAGAATCTCTTTTCTACTTCTAGCAGCATGGAATTTTTTAACCAATACATGATTATATTGTTTTCACTTCTCCATTGTTGGTATGTGCGATTTGAGGGCTCTGGTATTTGCATGCTTATAGGTATTCATCTTTGCTTCTGCCCTTGATGTATAGCATTACTGATTTCTGTAAAGGAATTTTGAGTCATCTTGGATTAGGTTTCAAAGCAATCTAGCCTTATACCATGTAGGTTTGTGTGAGAAATAGAAGTTTTATTTTTATGAATAATGGATCAATTTAGTACAGCAAAGTACAACCTATGTAGATTTGAGGGCTCTGGTATTTGCATGCTTATAGGTATTCATCTTTGCTTCTGCCCTTGATGTATAGCATTACTGATTTCTGTAAAGGAATTTTGAGTCATCTTGGATTAGGTTTCAAAGCAATCTAGCCTTATACCATGTAGGTTTGTGTGAGAAATAGAAGTTTTATTTTTATGAATAATTGATCAATTTAGTACAGCAAAGTACAACCTATGTTAAATAGGCAAAGATACGACAACAATAATTACCTACTGTAAGTATACTAGAGTCCTAGTTAGGTGTAGTCTCATTAGATAAGACTCTAATCTAATCTCTACTTGGATAGGTTATGGAGTACAAATTAAATAGGAATTAAAAATTCTAATTATCCTATCCGTGCATAATCTACAGCTTTTATAGGTTAAGAATTACAAAATAGAATTTAGCGTATCTTTTCTTTAGCCTTTCTCCTAAGAAAACTCATCTTATCTTCTAAAAAGATAAAATCTAATCCTAAGTAAATCGAAACTTAGAATTTAGGGTGAACAGGAACTGCTTTTTCTATTAGTTTAAATCACGATAGCTTTCCACAAAAGGCACCAAGCTTCCTAGAATCTTATTACTCTGCCGAATTTACACAAGTTTATCAACCACCCAACCCCAACCTTACCGAGGCATTTCCTAACCTTGATAGAAATTGAATACCTACTGTGGTTTTAGTCTCATTTGGCTCTGATCTCTTCAACCTCAAAGTCCTTGTCCTCAGACAGTATAGTCAGGTCACCAAAATCATGAGCAATTATCTTGGAAGAATTTATCAAACTATCCCCTCGATCATTCTTTATTATTCTCACCCTTCGCTAGGACGCTGTGATAGTTATTTATATTCAGTGCGCCTAATTGTTCCCAAACCTTTAGTGTTCTTCTCCCTCGTCCAAGCTAGCTTTAGACAATCTTCTCCGAATCTTTTGAGCTCCATTCTATCATAAATATTTTTATAAACTCTTGCCCCAGTCTGCTTTATAGCTTTCTTGGCCAGCTTTGCTAGTTTTTCAAAGCTCTATGTATTCCTACTCTTGCCTAAGTTTCGATGGCGAAGTCGTTTTTTCTTAATAGCTGCATTTACTTCCTTGTTCCACCATGATTTGCTCTTACATTGTGGCCCCATGCCCACTGATTCATCAAGTTCCTACCTAGCCATCCATCTAGTACACCTGGCTATCTTATTCCATCTCACACTTGTATCAATCACGGTTTCCTGATTAACTTATTTTTTGTTATTCTATCCCAGAAAGATGCTTTTGCATCTCCCCTCAACCTCCACTATTAGGATCGAGGACATGTCTTGTTCCATCATGATGCACACTTTTCCCCCAAATGCCAACTTTTTCCACTGATTTTAAAATGTAAACTTAGTCATATAATATGATTTGCTGCCTCTTCATTTCCTCCCCCCCCCCCCCCGCACTGTGGAAATATTCTGCAAAAATGTGATTGCAATAGAAACTAAAATTAGTTGCACTATTAATCTATGCATATTATATGCAAATTATCATAAAATGGTTAAGCTTATCTTTTCTTGTCATATTCTTTCCTTGTGGTTCTAGTTCCTCTGAAAAATTGTTTAGTGGCTTGGCCTTAAAATGTAACATGCTGTTCTTTTGAGAGGGTTCTGTTACCTACTGCAATTAATAGGTCACTAATGCTCTCTGATTGCTCTTTTAGGTATCAAATTTAGGCCCTGATGGCCACTATAAAAGTTCTGGTGGAAGGTCCGCACAATATAAACTTTTCAGGGACCAAATAAATTCTCAAAAAGCAATATCATTGCCATCATCCCCACATGGCTACAGGAGTCAAACTTCAGAGAGAAGTGAGGTTTGGGTCTATTTAGCAAATGATGAAATGGTTGCAACATGGAATAATGTTATTGAATCTCCAATATGCAACAATAACCCATTATTTCCTTACCCTGAATGGACCATTGATTTCTCTGAGTTAACCGTTGGAACTCGTGTGGGGATAGGTAAGCAGTAATTTCAATTTTCTTCAGTATTGTATCTGTGGAACTTTTGTGATCATGCTTCATAGAGCCTCATGTTGTTTATGTTCTCGTCTACCTTTTTTTATTTTTCTAATGGCCTTTTGTTTTTGGTTTTGTTTTATTATTTTTTTTTTTTTTGGGGGGGGGGGGTGTTTGCTGTTGTGTGGTGCATGACAAAAGACTAAAGTCTCTACCCTAGATGCCATTTTAAATGCATCGATTCATGTTAGGAGAACTTAAATAATTCTAGTTCATGATTTCTTTAGCTTTAACTTCTGAAATTGAGTAGCAACTTTGATTTGATTCATATACTACAAAATTAGATTAATTAATACATTAATAACAAGTACTAGGATCAGTCTCTCAAACATTAAGTCAACAAATATGCATAAAAGTATTAGCTACTTAAATTAGATCAATCGAAGTGTTAGAGAAACCGCTAAAATGATGCTTTTGATCACGTTTCTTAATATAGGTTTTGAATGGTTTTATGTCACATTAATGAAGTTTAATTTCTTTTTGTGGGGTGTTTATTAAAGGCTTTATTGTTTCTTTTGTAATTGTATAGGTCTCTCCACTTTTTTCAATTGGGTTCGTAGGACTTTCAGTATGGAATTAGAGTGCATGGTGTTTATTAAAGGCTTTATTGTTTCTTTTGTAATTGTTCTGTTTTCTCACTTCTTAGGCTTATTTTTCCTTAGGTACATGTACTTGAGGAGTCCTTGTTATCCCACATCTCTTTGTGTTGTTTTCAAAATCTTGTTTGTTTATTGTCCAGGGTTTTTTGGAGAAGTTTTCCGCGGTGTATGGAATGGAACAGATGTAGCAATCAAGATGTTTTTGGAGCAAGATCTTACTGCAGAAAGCATGGAAGACTTCTGCAATGAGATATCCATTCTTAGGTATCTTTCTGTTGATATGTTGGAATTTTTTAAATATTTTCCCGTCTAAATATCTTTCTGACATCATTCTCTTTTCAATTTTGTGTTTTTCTATGTGTTTGTTCTTACAGCAGCCTTCGACATCCCAATGGTACTCTCCTACGTTTTCGAAAATTGTAATTTTTGGTAACGTAAACAGGACTGAGACAAAAAGTAAAAATAAAATACCCGCAGTGTGTGCCTCTAATAAGCTATCTCATGCATACATTTTGATAAACCAACATCAACAAGTTTGCGTTGCTTCATTAGAGTTGTTTTCTGCAGTTATCTTGTTTTTAGGTGCATGCACTAAGCCACCGCAGTTGTCACTGATTACTGAATTTATGGAAATGGGTTCATTGTACTTCTTAATTCATTCAAGTGGTCAGAAAAAGAGATTAAGCTGGCGGAGGAGACTGAAGATGTTGCGTGATATCTGCAGGTGTGTTAAGCTTGTACATCACTTACAAAGTGCATTCATCTTTCTATGCCTTCGTATTTAAAAGGAATATAGTGCAATTAGGTAATATTATCTGCTGTTGAGAAATTAATTCATATTCATATAGCGTCCATCACTAGGAACTTTAGAGAGGAATCAAGGTACAGTTGGTCTACTTTTTGTTGCTCAAGTTTTACAATCCCTTCAGTACTTTTTATTTATCTTTTTGGCTTTTTTTTTTTTAATTTTGACATGTCGAACATATCGATATAATAAATTTTCAGCACTTACACAGGTTTGTATAGGTGTATCCTGTTACCTGATGTTAAGAAGTTTCCTCGTCTAACGTAGTCTCTGCATCATTTTCAACATTAGACAGCCAATTAATTTTGAAAATTCAATTCTTTTTTCATATTTATTTCTATTTTGATTTGGCAGAAGCATGGGAATACTATGTTGAGTAGGTGTGCATGAATTAGATAAAAATATATGGCTGACTAGATAGATTTTCCTCTTGTTTATATTTATAGGGGGGTGATGTGTATACACCGGATGAAGGTAGTTCATCGTGACCTAAAAAGTTCAAATTGCCTTGTGAATAAGCACCTCTTGTTTATATTTATAGGGGGGTGATGTGTATACACCGGATGAAGGTAGTTCATCGTGACCTAAAAAGTTCAAATTGCCTTGTGAATAAGCACTGGACTGTGAAGATATGTGATTTTGGGCTGTCGAGAATAATGTCCAGCCGACCAATGAGTGACTCGGCATCTGTGGGAACACCTGAATGGATTGCTCCTGAACTCATCCGCAATGAACCATTCACCGAAAAATGTGATGTTTTTAGCCTTGGGGTCATAATGTGGGAGCTCTGTACTCTAAGTAAACCATGGGAAGGTGTACCACCGGAAAGGGTATGTTGTGGCAGCTCAGACTTTTTATTCTGCTTGAAGTACTCGGTTTCAACTTCTGTTTCCAACACAGTCGTATATGAGTATGAAAGATTTCCTTCTACATGAAAAATCTTAAAAAATATGTGTGTTAAAACACATTCCCATATTTGTGTACCACCGAAAAAACTTATATTTTTGTTACCTAATGAAACATTTTTTTTTTGTTTTTACATCGGGTTCAGGTGGTTTATGCAGTTGCAAATGAAGGGTCACGGTTGGAAGTTCCTGAAGGACCCCTAGGCAGGCTAATTTCAGGTCTATCACACCAAAATCTTCTTACATTTTCCAATTTGTCATAACATATTTATTTATTTTTACTTCTTGATGAATGGTAATTAACACATCTAAGGTAGATTTAATTTGTTATTGTCATTTATATTTGTTTTGTTTTGGTTTGGTACAGATTGTTGGGCAGAACCGGAAGAGCGACCAAGTTGCGAGGAAATACTTTCTCGCTTGCTAGATTGCGAGTACTCTCTTTGCTGATACCATTCTATTTGTTTGAATAATAAAAAAACAGAAACAAAACCAAAACCTGGTAAGGGACGGGTGTTCACATTTTCGTTGGCTTTTCAATTTTTATAACTGTAATAAATAATTTACCCCATCAATTTATTTTTTGCTTTTATTTATCGTGCCTTTTTGGCTGGTAAAATTTTGAAGTATCTATGGGTGAATTTCAGTATCGATCCCCATGGATACTTCTAGATGAAGTCGGACGTGAAATATAAATTTGGGTTAAATAGGTTAAAGATTATTTTTTTAAGATACTGGTGTGATTATAAGGTAGTATCTGTTCAATTTTTTTAGCCCTTTAATAACATACACCGTGTACACATGGTGCTCGAACGCGGGTCACCTAGATAAAATATATTATTTTTTATCATTGGGATCACTCTACGGGTTCAATAGGTTAAAGATTTTTGTACTATATCAAATTTAAAATTTAATTTTCATGCTTTAGTTTCGCGATAGAGTTATATTAAAGTCTAGAACGAGACTACACACCATCAACGTCTACACATCAAAAATAGGTAAACTACACCTATGACCACTAAATTATTGCATACCACTGTATAATAAAGAATTTTCTTTTGTTTAAATTTTAAAAAATTTCATTTAAGCAAGCACTAATAGTATAAATATGTATTTATACTATTGCTATATAGTAGTAATATAGTATACAAATCCAAAACAAGTAATAATTTTTTTGTTTCACTTCATTTCGATTTCGGGTTTTTTTATAATTATTTTTCTAAATAAAAGGAATAAAATAAATTCGAATATCTAACTAATATGTATTTAGAATTTTAAAAATAAAAAAATCTTCAAATTTAAATTCGGAATTTTTATTTATTTATTCTATTTATTTTATTCTAAATCTCAATTTTTTATTTTTATCTATATTTTACATCTATATATTTCTATAATATTATTCTCGGGTCACGGCTTACACGTGATTACATATGTCAAAAACGACTTCGTTTTGAGTATGATAATGAATGACCTTGTTGAAATTTTGTACCAAAAAAATCATTTTCCTTGCAAATTCTAAAACACTAAATTTTGTTCTCTCTAAACCCAAAGCCCTACAACCCAAACATCAATGGTTTTCCCGCTGCGCACTATCGGTGACCGATTCCTCTACTGGTAGGAGAAACCCTAAAAAAATCTCAAACGACTCAGTTCATCCTAAAATACTTGAATATAATCTTGTTTGAAGTCGACGGTCGAGAAGATGGTATCTGATCAAAGGCAAAAGCAGTTGGAGCTTCCCACCAGCTAAGAGATTGAGAACCAAAACGTGCTCAAGCAATTCATGGCTCGGAATCCAAATTTTGACTTCACCAAATACCAAAACTTACTCAAATAACGTAGAAAACGTTAGGCATCTGTTTAGTCAAAAAAATATTTTGGACAACTATTTGAAAAAAAAATGTATGGTTTAAGTACTTATTTGCCACTTAAATCTTTAAATTATTTTATATCATATTATCTTATATAAACTTTTTATTCTTAAAATTCCGTGAAAAAAATAACATTTGACGAGAGAATTGAAACGGAGAGTATATTTTATCACGTCTGTTTGAACTATTAGTTTTGCAAATAACAGTATTTTCGTTTCATCGATTATTTGCTTAGCAATGTTTCATAATATCATAAGTTTTCCCCATTTTAGCTGGAAGGTGTGGGAGATCCAAAACAAAGTTGAGGCTTCCGATGTGGAGAATTTGATGAGACTGCTGTTATATGGGAAATGTTCGGTTTCTTTGCATTGGGAATTCTTGAGGGGATGATCCAAGAGATGTACATGAAATACATAACATGAGGACGAATTCAGGATTAAGAATTAGAGATAGAGGCGGATTCTCACTCAAGTCAAAAGGGTCACTGCTCTAAAATTTAAAAATTTCATACTTAGTCCTTTAACAATTTTAAAATTTTTAATTTGATCCCTTCAAAAATTATTATATATTTCAAAATTTTTAAATAATTTTAATTAGATCCCTCCTAAAGTTTTTTAACAATCTTGATAAGTCTAAATATTTTTAAAAAAAATTCAGTTAAACCTCTACAGTTTTATGAAGATTTTAAATTAAACCTTTCAAAATTTTCAAAAAAATTAATTTAAGCTTTCAAAACTTTTAAATAGGCCCCCGTAAAGTGGGTTGTTAAGATCCTCCCCTAATTAGAGATGTCTAAAAGTACGGACAAATTCATAAATAATTTATTTCTAATATATATATATATATATCAAAAATAATTCTGACGATTACCATTGTCATAACTGTCCACCTTTGATAATTTATCTTCTAACTCAATCCCAGTGAAAGTATTAATAAAAAACCCACTAACCTAATTCCAAATGGGTAATTAAAATAATAGTATATGACTGGGTAATTAGTATCAATATAATTATTTGATTTTTCAATTTAAATGTATCAACAGATTAGATAAACGAATAAATTAACTGTAGATACGAGGCTGTAATAAGAACATCATGAAATTAAATGACATAAAAGTCATGCGAGAACAAAATATCAATGCCGGTGGGCTATAAGGACTACAGCCAGGGTCCACCACCATCATGGGCCTAATTTTTAATATTTATTATTATAGTCTAATTTTTTTAACACTTGTTATTAAGAGTTTTCTATTAAAATTTAATTTTTTTAATATTTGTTATTAGGAACTTAATTTTTTTCAAGATTTATTATTAGACATACTCTTAAAAAAAATCAATATTTAATATTATGAATCCAATTTTTTTTTTGCAAAACTTGTTATTAGGGGCCCAATTTTTTTTAATACTTGTTGTTAATGGCCTACTCTTAAAATGTAATTTTTGTCAATATTTATTATTAGGGATCTAATTTTTTTCCAATACTTGTTATTAAGACTCAGTTTTTTCCAGTATTCGTTAATAGATACAAACTATTAAAATTTATTTATTTTTCATTACTTATTATTAGAGTCCCATTTTTTGTAATACTTTTTATTAAGAGTCTACTCTTGAAATATATTTTTTCAATATTTATTATTAGGGCCTAATTTTAGGTTCGCCCGTGGGCTACCAAAATCTCAAGAACGGGCCTACATAATTTCAAAGTTGTTTCGAAAATTTTTCGATCCTAAGCAAAAATTCAAAAATGAATTCGTGTAGAACGTAAGTATATTTCATTACTTTGAATTATTAATTTAATATTTCATTAACAATTTATTATTTTTATTATTTTATTTAAAAAACATTTTAAATATAACTAAAATAATAAAAAGCAATCATTGACTTTCGAAATTATCACTGAAGAAATTATTAAAGTCGTAAAGAAGAAGATAAGAACCTGATTGAACGTTTATGTTATTCCCTTATCCGAGAAAAAATCATAAAATTTAAAAAGAAAACATTGCACATCTTATATATATTTGTGTGAAGGAGATAATAATCCTCCAATATCATTACAGAGAAAAGGTTGGGTAATATGACGGGTAGAGTAAAATAAAAAATTACTAGTAATTTTAGAAGTTTCTGTCACAATTTTATTGGTGCTATTTATAAATTAAGAAATTATTTAATATATTAAGAGTAAAAAGAAATTCACAAGCATGTTAAATTTAAATGTTGAAGTGTTAGGGTAAATTTTGGAGTTTAAGAATTTAAAATTTAAAAGTTTTTTATAAAACTAACTTCTTTCTATAATTTTCTCTCTCCACTCTTAAAAACCCTAACCTTTTCTCTTTGACTTTATCGGGTGGTGTTGCTTTTGGCTTTTAAGCGGTGATCACCTCTTTTTTCGTTTCTTTTTTTTATTATTTTTTAGCGTTTGATTTTCTTCGACCATCTGATGGTCATTTGGTAGTATAGTTTTTTCTCTCACTGCCCAGGGCTCTGCTCAGGTCTTCGACAATGAGGGAAAGTTTGAATTCTCAGATGAGTGTTGGTTTGGGCCCTTGGCCTCCGAAGTGTCAAGCTCTTTTGTCGGTGGTCTAGTTCTCGGCCTCTTTCTCAGAAGGATAGCTTGACTATCGATCCTTTGTTTCTCCCGTCTTCCGTCTTTGTCATCCTCAGATTCTGAAGCGTTGACAACGATAAATTTTTTTGGTGCATCACCCATTCTCTGTCATCATCCTTTTACATTGTCAGAAACGAATATGCAGTTTTAAGATTGGCAGGTGGCTAGGTGTTCTTTCTCCCCTCGTCGAACCTGACTCTCCCCTCATGTTTGGGTGTGGGATGTTGGCTTCTTTATGTTATTTTCTCTCTACTTGTTGATGTTTTTTTGTGTTGCTTGTGTTTTTTGTTGCGGTTCTCTTTCTTCCCCGTGTATCTCTTTGTTTGTCTATGCATTTTTTTATTGTTCAATGGGTGCTAGCTTTTAATTCAAAAAAAAGAGTTTAGGGTTACAGTTTATGTGTTAGGGTTTAAGGTTTATGATAGTAAGATTAGAGATTTATATTCTAATTCTAAATTTAAATTTTAACCTTAAATTTTTAATTTTAAAATTTTAAACTTTAAACCCTAAACTAACTTATTAACCTTTAAATTTAATTTGCTATAAAAATTTCTTTTGCCCTCAGAGTGTATCAAATAATAATTGCATTATAAATACTATGTTAAAAATGTTACATTAAATCATTCTGCCAGAGGACAATATCGTCATCATCTCGAAGTCGGTATCACACACTTTTTCTTCATCTAAAGTTCTTCTCTGTCGCCTTTACTTTGCACACCACACCCAAAAATAAAAAGCAATATTCTGTGATGGAGACATAAACCAAAAATCATGTGCTGTGAAGACTGCAGACCACTGGGCTTCCTTCTCGGCCTTTTCTCTCTGTTGTTTGGATAGTGGGTTGAGTCTTCGAATCTGGGTCTTGTTTTCTTTTTCTATTTCTCTTCCCCAGTGAATCAACTTACGAGCACTGTTCTCTATAGGTTTCAGTTGTGCTTTGGTGGGTTTTGCAGGTTGTTGCTGACACTGATCTGCCCTTGTTGTTTTTGCGTGACGGTGCTGATGGAGATGGTATTCATGTGGTGGAATGGTTCACCCAACAGATCCCTTGCTCTGTTCTGCTTTCATCACTGTATCTGCATCTCTTTGCTGGTCATTTGTTTGAAACTGAGGCGGAGTTTCATGATTCAATTCTTGTGGATTATATCCTCAAGAAATCTTGTGGTTTTAGTTTTTGTATATCGTTGATATGACAACACTGGTTAATATATGAAAATCCTAACCAGACCACCAACAATGTTTGTTTAATTGCTTTTGTAAAGGCTTGATTGGTAAAGAAATTTATGGACTTTCTTCACATAGTAGTGGGTCATGTGAACAATGACGATAAGCAAAGTACACGAATGGAATTATAGCACAAATCTGAAATCTAAACTTGATTGTTCAAATATTTTAGGCAGCCCTCAACAAAAAAAAAAAAAAATCAATTAATAATTTGTGTATTCAATTTAGCCCTCAAAATACAAATTTCAATCAATCAAGCTCTTAAAATTCAAATTATGATTAATTTAACCCTTTTGTAACGTTGTCTGTTATTTAAAATTATAAAAATATATTTAAAATAAAAATATAAAAAATATTTTTAAAAATTCAAAAAATCTAAAAAATATTTAAATTTGTAAAAAGATTAAAATTATGTATAAAATTATAAAAAAAATATTTTTACTTAAAATCAAAAAATATAAAAATAATTGTAATAATTATATATAATATATATTTAAAATAAAATAATATTTAAAAATCATATATTTTAAAAAAAATATTATAAAACCTAAAATTTTAGAAATTTCCAAAATGCCTAAAATTTTCAAATCCCTAACCCAAAACCCTAACCTTACATACCCAAATCCCAAATCAATTTAATCGACGGTAAAAGTTGTTGGTACTGTAGCAGGCAACGGTGCTTGGGCAGATGATGGTGTTGATGAGAAAAAAATATTAAGGAAGAACGAGTTGGGTGAAGCAAGAGGTGTCGAACAATAAGATGCATGAAAGGGCTACAGTGGACTCTGACGACGGTAGTAGGATGACGAAGATGGAAGGAGGTTTTCTCTCGACCCTACATAAGGGGAATGACTCCCCTCTCGACCTTCACACTCTATGGTGAATCACTTAGAATAATGAATCCGACGATGACACAAAAAAATGAATTGTCATAATCTCAGCCTTAAATAATTAACAACATGTGAGTTTGAAGATTAAATTAAAAAATAAGAGACAATATTACTTATTTTGAATAATTACAAAAATTAAATTGATAAAATTATATAAAAAAATTACTGATTCGAAATTACTACAAATATAAAATTATATCTTAATGCTTGTTTTTATAAATGAGACACAAAAGTAATTAAGCGAAGAAGAATATGAAAATTACAACACTATGGGCTGATGAGATTTTTTGAATGACCAACTCAAATCTGTTCAATTTTCCTAGGAAACAAACAGATCAAAATTTACAGTTGAATTATGATGTGATTAATTTCCTCTTATTGCCCCACTACAGTAACACCACTAATTATTAGAGAAATTGAAGTTCGCTAGGGTGGAAAACAAATGGTTTTCCCTAAACCTAATTTTCTCGGAAGAAGCTTCCATTGCATTCTTAACTAAAAAGAGATGCATATAATATCTGGTTCCAAGTATCCGGCAAACCCGGAAGGCACCAATGGCTACAGTCGGTGCCGCCACGTAGGCCACTGTATGCGGACGGGTGGGCGTCTTTCCGATACTGAGAGAGTCCGGTGACGTCGAGCAGATACACCGGTTTCTTAATCCTACTAAAGACCTTCTTCACAACAACCCAAGCCATTGGTGTGCCTGCTGGGTATCTCATTCCGAAGAATGGTTGCGTCTGTCCACTACATGATTGTGTTGGTTGGTTCCAGTCCTTTCCCCTGCAAATCACATGATTTCTACACATCATAAATACAATCAACAGTCTATGATAACAATTACGTATGAAATCTTCTTATTAAATTTTGACTAATGTTTAATAGTGATTTTAACCTAAAGTATATTAATTATTAATATTTTATTTTAAGTTAAAATAATTTTTACGTAGATAAAAATTGATAGTCAACTAACGGTAACGTATTGAGATAATTTGCCAAAATGATATGTTAGTAAAAAATTACTTTTATATTATATATAATTTTATAAAATTATTTTTTAACCGTTACATCTTTCTGTCAAGTCAACACATTTGTCTATATGACAATGTCATGTAAATGTACAATGTCAGACAAGTTTGTCACGTCACGTCACAAACCGTTGACTGTTAGTTGACTAATGATTTCCATTAACGAAAGACTTTTTTTTGGCTCAAAATGAAAATCAAATTGTAATTGTGATTAGAAAATAAAAATAAAATAACTATCTAGTTAAAAATATAAACATTTTTAATATTATATGTTAAATTAAAGTCACGAATTAGCTCGAAATTAACTCAGTTATATACATATATAACCTTGAAAATGACATTGGATTTGAAAGGATTGCATAAGAATGGCAAGGCAAAAGGAAAATTTAGTACAAAGAGTTGAGGTTGCTTACTCGTAATGGGTCGGAGAAATGCCTTGAAAAAAGACCTTGGTTTTGGAAGGATTAACATCGCGGTTCACCCATCTGGCCCACGTTGTTAATCCTTTGTAGAATGCAATCATACGGTTCATATCTTTCCACGTTTTCCCACCGTCTTCTATGTAATCAAATCTGCACAAAATCCGCAACAATTATTAATAATTATTATCATATCCTAGATTTTAGTCAGTCCATCACTCTAAATTTAAAAAAAAATCTGCACATGTTTGATTTGTTCAAAGGACAAATCACATGTGTCATTTCAACATCTGGCGGGGTCAAAGTGGAGTTTGAAATGTGTGGGACCAATGGGAGGAAGTATAAAAGGGAAGGGGAATAATATTTGATCTTACGGTTGGGAATTTCCGGTGTGGGTCCACCAGTGCCAGGTGTTGAAGACCAGCATGTCCATTCCTTTCCATATATCACCGCCCCTAATTGAGTCCAGCTTCAACACTCTTCCAAATCTCTCGTTCACTACGTCAACAAGGTAAGGCGTTCTATACAGCAATATCTCCACATTATAGTCCTGCAATTATCATTATTATATATTTCAAAACATTTATACTATTATAAATGTAAACACTTTTTCTTTTCCTTAATTCATACTTAAAAATTCAATCCATCGAATACTCTCAATAAAAAATAAAATATTATTATCTCTAAATAATTTGAGTTCGAATAATTTATTTGTACAATGTGTATACATTATTAAAAGATTAAGATTAATGAATACATAGTATTTTGTAATCACACCAAACAGTTAAAAAAAACTATGGTTAAAAATCAAAATGCCCCTTCGTAATTTTTTAAATGAGGACGGACTTACTTTTCATAATTTAACAAGAAACCATATCTTTTATATAATTTAAATTAAAGTGAGATCTATTTAACATCTTTCAAACCTTCAAATCAAAATGAATTACATATTTTATAATAATTTTATTCGAGTATAAAATAATATATATTTACTTTTAAATTCAAATAAACTCACACAATAATAAATTAATATGTTCAAATTTATATCACTTGAATAAAACATATCATTCTTTATCCTAAAATCAAAATCATAATAGAAGATCGAATATTAAAATAATTTATAACATGTATTAATGTATAGCAAGAGTGGGTGAGAACCACATAAAATAAACAGGCTGACATTTGGCAAAAGCAAGGGCATCCACCAATCACGGACCTCTTTTAATGCACACTTACCTCTCTCTCTCTCTCCATTTTTTTCAACAAAACAACTTCCAATTGTCTTGTTCTAATACTCGTCTACTCTACTTCTTGTTCAGACCTTATCTCCTAAATAAAACATATAAATATCTACTACTATTTTCCTCCTACTCGATTCTTTTTATTAATAATAAAAAATTAATTAATTTACTGTATCATTTTTCAAAAAAAAAAACACCAGTAAATAATTTAAAATAACAAGTTAAAAATTTTCTTAATTAGTTTCCACCAATGAGCCGGAAAAAAAGGATTTTTGAAACCCAGCAAAATTGATACTGCTTTGTTTGTTGCAAGAGACGACTGAAATCAAACTCACCAGAAAGCTAACCGAAGTGAGACCATCTCGTTTGATGTAGGAAATCTTGGAATTGGGAACCCATGCTTGAATCATACATGTCAAGGACTGGAACTGATTCAAACTCAGTGAGTCACCCACGAACATGATCTTCTTCCCCCTCCATTTCCTCAAGAAATACACCCCATTGAACCTACACCAGTCAAAAACTTTTAAAACTCTGTATTCGTACGTGTATGTACATAATGAATGGTGACCATCTGACCTGGGGAGGCTGCAGGAGAAGGGCTGCCATCGGTACTTGAGATAGTTGCTGTCGGGTCGGCCATATTTTTGGCAGTCGAATTCGGCCTCGATGAAGGGGCATTTGGAAGGGTTGTAGAGAGGATACAAAGGGTCGTAGACCCATTTCCCTCTGAACCAGTTGCAGTTAGAAGCTAAGCTTCTGCTTCTGTTGTTGTTGTTGGCATTGGCATTGAGATCCTCACCTTGTGTTGGTGAGTGCTGTAATAACAACAAAAACAGAGACAAGCGGAACAACAGCAGGGCTTTTGACCGTGAACCCATGCCAATGGGGTTGGGTTATTTCGCTGCTCTAAACTGTTAAAGAGAAAGGGACGAGTTGTGAAGGAAAAGTTGTTTGTCTATCGCGGCTTATATAAAAGAGAGAAAAAGAAAGTAACAAAACTGAGGGAAAAAGCTTCACATGGAAGTGTACCCAAACTCAGGGGTATGTGGGATAAGATTTATTAATTATTTTTTATAATCGTAGTTCTAATTCATTGGTTGAATAATTTAAATCAGGATCTGTACAAATCTATTAAGGGTCAAATTTCTCAACTAACTTGCTTCATTCACAATAATTGGATCTAAATCTTGGACGTTGTTTAATGAATCTAGCATCTCATCTCACTAAACTTATTTTTTATATATATCAATATAATAATTACCAACATTGAAACCATTGACCGACTAATTTAGATAAGATACCACATATGCCCATCAACATAATGATGTTCTCACCTAATTTATTTCCTTCACAACATTAAATTTTAAATTTTGAATATTATTTATTTTTTGTTGCCCTTCAGGTTTCTAAGGTTTTTCCCTGACTAATCCGAACCGGCCCGCGTCACACACCTGACTTTGGTGGGTGAGCCTCCCCGTGAGGATTTTCTGCATACACAACCCCTCGAACTCGAAAATGCTTAAGCAATATTAAGTTGTTTACCATTTAGACCAACCACATTAGTTAAATCTTAAATATTATATAAAGAACCTACTATCCGATCTTGTTAAATCAACTAATAGTTAATAATTTATTTTTTTACATACCAATACAATAACTTACTAATTATCAATGTTGATTCGTAAAATTTGAATTCGGAATCTTGGAAATAAGGATAGTGAAATGTTTGGATGGATTGTTATTCCCTGTGTCATGTGGGGTTGGGATTCAATCACTTTGAAAAATTAGGAGCATGCCATTATGAGATTTGTTATTATACAAATAACAGAACCACTTTTCCCTACCATCGGAGGCAAAAGCATAACAATATAATATTACTCGCTTTGCTTTCAAAGGTTTCCTTTTCGCCTTGATGACTCAACATTCACTTCTCTTATTATCTTTCATTTTTCTCATAACACCTTTTAAAAATCATTTGAAAAACAATTAAAATTTAAGTAAAGTCAGAGGTTCTAATTATGATATTGTGAATAGAAAAAATTGAGTTGAGAGGGTCGCTCCCATGATAAATTTCTGCAAAACTCTATATGAATTAGTCTACTAGTGGCTCGAAAACTAGTGGTTAAAACAAAAAAATCTAAGAAGAACTTGATTCATGTTGCATTATATTAAAGGAATAAAATAATATTTAATCCTAAATTTTAGTAATTTTTTAAATTTAGTCTTAAATATATATTTTTCACCTTAGTTATGAACAAACAACTTTTCATTTTAGCCTTTTTTTTATAATGTCATATCATCAAATGATAAAAAAATCAAGATTAAGATTAATGTCAATAAAAACAATTTGAATACCGAATTAAAAAAAACCTTGTCAATTATAGATAATAAAAGTTACTTTGTAAAATTAGAATAGATTAAAATAAAATAAAATATTATAGGGAGGAAAAAGTCAATAATATATTCTATTATGGTTTTCTAGTTGTATACCTCTCATTATTAAATGATGAATTTAATGGAAAGAAGTTGTTAATTTAAAGAAAGGGTGCAAAGCAAATAATGCAAGAGGTGGATGTCTTTTTATCCCCATTAAGACACAATTGATTATGTCTTCATATCAACTCCATGGTGATCAAATTGGTGGGTTTTGTTTACCAGAAAAAGGGAAATGTTAGTTACAATGTTTTCAAAATTAGATGCCGGCAAAAGGCCCAACCAAACGAAGTTATTGATTATTGCTTGATAAAGTCTATACTCTATATTGCAATATTGTTGAACCAAAGAAATATATAACCTACATAGTCATTATCAACATGACTTCATTTAAAAGAGATGTAGAAATATATTAACGGGTTGATCTAAGTGGTAAATAGTTTGGTATTACTTAAACAGGTCTCGAGTTTGAGCCTTGTGTATGAAAAAAAAATTCGCTAGAAAGTTCACCTGCCAAAGCTAGGTGTGAGACGCGAGTCGGTCTGAATTAGTCAGGATAAAGCCATGAGAATTTTGAGAGGGCAACAAAATAAAATAGATGTAGAAATATGATTATATTCATGTATTTTATTAAAATTTTTATAATATTCTATTGTTTTTATTAATTTGGTCAATCAATTACTTTCGGAGGCTAAACTGAAAATCTATTTTAAGGAGTCAGAATTAACTTTGTAAATTTTTGGAAGCTAAGGTACAATTCTTTTATTATACTAGTTTATAATTTTAAAATTATAAAAAGATTAAAGTGAAAAGTTCCAATTTCAGGGACTAAAACCACTGCTTCCCCTATTGCCGACCCTGATTATCCTTAAACTCACATTGAAAAAACTCAATTATAATTAAGGCTGTAAAATTGAGTTTGATTAATTGTTAGTAATATTATTTCGATTAACCGGTATATTTAAATCGTTTAATTTTTTATTTTAAATTTTATTCATTAAAATAATTAATCAGATGACCGGTTAACCAAGATACTGGATTCAATTCAGAAAATGATTTTTATTTTGTTTATTAAAAATATCTAATAACATGGAAATCCAATAATTAATTGGATGCGATAAAAATGTAAAAACAACAAAAAAAATTAAAATTTTAAAATTATCATTTCTCAGTAATCGAATTCAAGACCAAACAATATTGAGAAAATCAGGGAGACATTAACACAAATGTGCTACAAGATATTCTAAAACATAAAATTTACTAATTTTTGTAGATAATGGATCGGTTTAGTTACTTGATTTCGCCTAGAACTGCAAACCATAATTGAACTAAACTATTTAAAGAAAAACTAAACCAGAACTGAATTTATTTGATTAACCTGTGATTAGCCATATTTTTTATTCTATTTTTTTAGATATTATATTTGGTTTCAATTTTATATATTTTCTGCACATTCCTAACTAAAATATAATAATATATAAGTTTGATTTAATTTATTAAAATTTGAAAACATTAATGCATCAACAGTATTTTTTTAATATTATCTCAGTCAATTTAACAGAGCAGATGCTTGTATGATAAATTGATACTTTTGTGATGTTTACGTTAACAAAATGAAAATGGATTACAGATATTTTATTTGTTAAAGTTGTATTTTATTATATTTGATTTTTTTTATTTTGGTGCTTAAATTTTTTAATTATGATACACGTTATTCGGTTTATTTTTTGTTGTAAAAAAATTCATGAGATATTCTAGTAACCTGTCACATAATACACAATATATATTAAGCTTGTAAAACTAAAAAGATAATTCATAAAAATAAAAATCCAAAAAAATATTTATTTTTTAAAAATATTAGAAAAATTTTCCAAATATTTTCTTGAAGTTTTTAAAATATTTTTTTTTATGAATTTTTTAAAGTTTTCCTGATTTAACATATGTCATATTCATCGTGACATGTTTATTTATTTTTATTAAATAAAGATATTATATTTCATACGATAATTCGAATTCATACAAGACGAGACAATATAAATATCATTAACCATTAAGATAATTAGTAGATCTTAGCTATATGATAAGTTTCTAGAGTATCACAAAACACATTTATTTTATTTTGCGTAATGAAAAAATGAGTCTAGATAATGTGAACGTGATTAAAAAGTCCGAGGGTCATATTGAAAAATATATATATATATCCAAGTGATAATGAAGTTCGAGGGTTAAAATATCATTTAATTCAAATAAAAGCATAGGTTAAATCATAAATTTAAGATTAACTATATTTTGTATTTAAATTTTTAAAATAAAATATTATTCAAGATTTAATTTAAATTTTAAAATATTCGTAAATGGATTTTCAGGAATAAAGACTGTTGGCAGCAATGATTTCGGCATAATTTTAATTTTATTAATAACGTGTAAACATAATGACTTCATCAGAATATGACAAAGTTTTACTACTTATTTCATACAAAATTTTCAGCTTTCACAAAAGTTGGGAATGAAAATTTTCAAATTTGACTGTTAATGTACTAACGTAGTTTGATGGGCTCAAATTCTTTCAATCAAAATGCTTGCCAAGTGTGGAGGAGATCGATTTTTGAGTGTAAGTGTGGAAGCTAAAAGATGAGACAATGAACACAAGAATTTATAGTGGTTCAAGCTTGTAACAAGCTCTACATCCACTACCTTAGCTTCCCACTAAGGATTTCAACCAATTCACTAAGAATTCTTCCCATTTTATAAGGCTTATGAGGCAACCTTTTACAACCTATACTCAATTACCAAGTCTCGCATCCAAAGCTCACAACCCGAGCTTTGGGAACTGTCCTAACCAAAAGAGATTCTAAGCAAACTAAAACCCCTCTTAAAGGTATGCGTTTGCACTTTAAATCACTCACTCAAATCCTAATACACTTGAGCATACATTGACATTTAAGCTCAACAAGTATAGTCTATACAAAGAATGATAATTTAAACTCTAAAACAAATTTGACATCATAATGTTGTTGACAATTGAAACATTAGTCTTTCATGGATGCTTGGAGGTCCCTTATATACTCCCAATTGAGTTCATAGCCATTGGAGACCGTTGGTATTGACTTGGAGCCGTTAGAGCCTCTATTTCTCGCAATTAATGCAGTTCTGCAGCTGTCCGTATCGATACACGGTTACCCGTATCGATGCATCCTTCTTGGAAACTAGCCGTTAAGCTCTTAGCTGCCTAACCGTATCGGTACGCGTGTACCCGTATCAGTACAGGTACTAGCCGTTATGCTCTATCTTGCTAACCGTATCGAAACACCTTTGGTCTGTTTGCTAACCGTATCGGTACGCCTTGGTTTGTTTGGCAAACCGTATCGGTATGGGTTCGTCTGTTTCGGTATGCCCTGCAATTCAAAAGACCGTTGGGAAATAGCCGTTGGGGGTAGTTAAACAAGGATCGATACGCGTACATGCGTATCGGTACGACCCTATCCGTATTGGTACACCTAGGGGTGTATCGGTACGATTTTTCAGTTATGGAAAATCACTGTAGTTGAAACCCTTGAACCGTATCGATACGGGGTATACCGTATCGGTACGCCTGTGTTGAAAACATTAGTTTGGCTTCTTTAAAACATTTAAAACATTTCCAAAATCTCTCAAAAACTTTTCAAACTTATTTTCAAGTTGTTTGGACTTAATTTTTTTTTGAATTCTTTTCAAATTAGTCCAAAACTATTTTGAATTATTATATCAAAACAAATATCCTAACAATCTTCCCCTTTTTGATATAATAAAACAACTTGAATTTTTTTTTGAGATTCTCCCCCTTAGTGAAAAATAATATTTGAATAAGAGATTTAATGATGAACATCTTATAAGCTCCACCTTATTCATTTGAAAATTCAATTTTTCAAAATATTCTCTCCCTTTTTGTTATATCAAAAGTAGTTCAAACCAAAGTTTGAAAGTTTTAAAGTTCATAACAATGGATAGTTTCAAATGAAAAAAAAATTGACAAAAAATAAGTTTTGTTTTAAAGTTGGCTCCCCTTACTCAAGCATCATTCATGTGGTTAGTCCAACATATATGATAAACTAGTTGAATTAAACATAAATAAATCAAATCAAAATGAACTAAAAATTCAACTAATTTTACCACACTTGAATCAAAGAGAGGATGTGAAGCCTTTCTTCTTCAAGTGTTCCTCCTTGTGTGTATAGAGCTCCCCCTTAATTTCATCATTTGTTGATCAAAGCTCCATCACACCTACAAAAGACAATATTTTGATTTTTGGTATCCAAATTGCATTGGATCCATAAACATTAGTAGCACAATGTTTAGTCTCCTTAGGAATCTATTTTTCAATTTCATCATTTTTATGTGAAGTACTTAGTCCTTTTGGAACCCAAATACTTCTAAAACATTTTCCTTTAATAAATTTAGGGGCACTAGATTGTCTTACATAAAAATTTGATTTTCCCAAATTGATTTTCTTTTGAAGTTTATTGGAAATCAAATCTTTTTCTTTCTTAAGATTATCTACTTCAATTTGATGATCTTTTTCTTTCTTTTGAAGCAAATTTTGTAAGTTTAAAACTTTAAGCTCAAAATCTTTCATTTTTGCTTCAAACTCCAAATTGGTTTTCATAAGCAAATTATTTTCATTTTTCAATTTATAAATTAACTTTTTGTTTTTAGAAAATGAGACTTTAAATTCAAAAACTAATTTGTCATAGGCATCTTGCAACTCATCAAAAGTATAAGAATTTGAATTAGAACAAGATGAGTTAGAAGTTACCCCCCTCATTGAGGGCCATTAAGCATAGGTGGGCTACTTCATCTTCATCGATGGAGTTTTCATCACTCCATGTAGCCACATATGCTTTCTTTGATGATGATCCCTTTATGTTGAAGCGAGGACAATCGTATTTGGTGTGTCTCGTTTCCTTACCTTTTGAGCACTTGGGGGAATCCACCATCTTCTTCTTCGATTCATGCTTGGATTCTTCTTCACGAACCGAGTACATTCCTTGAAGAGATAGGTCATCTCTTTATCTTCACTTTCCTCCTCACTTGATTCTTTTCGGTGACTTTTGGAGGATTCAAGAGCAATCCGAAAGGATTTTTTTAAAAAAAATTATTTTTAACCTCATTTATTCAACTCACCTCTTTTCCATTTATTGAAAACACCTTTTTTAATCGAAAATTTATTTATTTTCATAATATTTGGTAGAAAAGTAATAAAGGGGGAATAAAAGGCCTTTCAATTACACGTGTAAACTAATAAAATTTTAGGGGGGCAGTGTCTTAATTGTATATGTCGTTATCTTTTATTGATTGATTAAGTCCTAAGTCTTGATATTATGGAATAAGTTTATATTCAACTTGTAAGAAGAACGACATACAAGGATAAGCTTTAAATGTTGGGTCCGTCTTATTGAGTTGTCATCCATTATAATGGATCTGATTCCTTTTAGTTTTTTTTTTATATATAAAGTTTTAGATTGGTTTTAATAGAAAATTATTGACAATTCAAGCTTGACAAAAAAACTTAAATAGATACTTCATTAAGTTCGATAATTAGCATTGCCAGATTCAGAAAACATTTTAATTATAATAAAAAAATTATAATATATATATAATATACAAAAAATATAATTAAAAATAAAATTTACAATTGTTCTCTTTTAGACTTTATTTTCTGATATTGTTGTATGAACTTTTCATTGTCCACATTATCAAACATATCTTTCTTAATAAAAGTAACTAAGAAATCATTCAACCGTTTATATGTCATATGGTTGCACAATCGATTCTTTATAAAGTGCATTGCAAAAAATGTTATCTCCACTGTTGTGATTGCAACCGGTAGAACTAAAATCAACTTCAAAAGTAAATACACAAGTGGGTACACAATGTGTTTTTATTATCTCAACCATTTTTTAGCTAAATCAGAAAATCCATTTAGATCATACAATCTTTCATCTTAACAAATATCAACATTATAATTCTCAAACTGACAATGAAAAAACATAAGGCCTATTGTAGAAAATTTGTAAGGACAAAATTGGGCAAAGCGAATCAATTTTTTCTTATCAAAAGAATTATACAACGAAACAATTATATATTTGTCTAAAAAAACGATTATTATGCTTTTGGAGTTGTCTATCAATCATCTGATAAAATAATTCAACCGAAAAATGATGTTAATTTGAAAATTTGTAGACTTTTCTCCTATACCTCTGTGAAATAACAAACACATCTTTCATCTTTAGAACATCAATGTTATTCTTTTTACTAAGCAAAGAAAATTTTTCTAGTAAATATTGTCATCCCACATCTCTCATCGTCGTTGCTTGGACACATTAACTAAATGCATAACATTCACAATGCCTTGATCACTTTGTTGCAATGCTTGAGATAATTAACAAGTAACCACAATATATTTTTTATCAAGTGCAAATTAAACACAAACTCAAAAGACTATAAAAGAATTCAACAACATACAAGCTTCAACTCTTTGCTCTGGGTGTGTTTCATCTTTCTTAATAATTTCAAGCACATCCATCACAAAAGAAAAAAATAGTAATCAGTTAACAACGATTTTATAATCTGAACCCCAACAAGTATATCCAACTCTTTTTTATAACAATTTCTTGATTTAATCCACAAATAAAAATCTTTTACCCCTTTTTGGTTCCCCTATTTATATCCCAACATTAAAAAATATGGTTTAAGGTTTTAGATTCGGGTTTAAGGTGTACGATGTATAGTTTAATTTTTAGGAATTAGGGTTTAAGATTTATGATTTAGAAATTAAGGTAGAGTGGATGGTTTAATTTTTTAGTAATGAGATATAGATAGGGGCACAAAAAAGTTACAGATAATTTTTATTCTTAATCAACAGCCTCTAAAGATTTCACCATTTTGTAATGCTTCTCTTACCATAATCATTTGACTAAATTAAAATTTTTCTTTTCTCTTACATGAGACACTGGCCATATTAACCTCACTAGCTTAATTCAAGGGTGGGCACAAAAAATTAAATAGATATGTAACAAACCAAATTTTTTTTTAGGGTGGGCCATACAAAATAATAGGAAAAAAATACTGTGTTTATAGTTGATATTTTAATAATCAACAATAGGCTGTTCTATTAGTGTATTTTAAACACAGTAAATATATTATAATAAATGTAATTGTCCTTCCCAACTTTTAAAATACAATGCATTGCCCCTTTTAACAAAAGTCAAAAGGATATTAAAAATTGACTTTTTTTTTCTAAAAGTAATATTTTCATAAAATAAAACTTTTTCAATAAACTGACGTTTAAATTTCAATACACTGCATAGCCTCTCCAAGTGGTTGTTTTTGGGTTCTGCATACTCCATTTTCCTTTTCTGAAATTCATAGAACACTGCTATATGTCCATCTCGCTGAGCTGTGAGGTTCGATATTGCTGTAGTTGCTAATTTAGTAAGGAAAAATCATTTTGCTTTTATGTTGTTTCATTTCTGTTTTTTTTTTGTCTCTTTGCTGGCTGCAATCTGATTTAGTGATTTTTTTTTTTGAATCATTTTGTAATTTCAAGAGTTTCGCTTTTGTGACTGTGAACTTCTTTTCTTAATATATCTAGACTTTGATTGAGTAAAAAGAACATAAGCTTTGAACAATACAAATTAAAGTCGGTAGGAATATAATCCAATTTTACTGTTTATTATTATTATTTAATTAAAAAATTAAATTCAGGTAACAGTGAAGTAAACGAAAACATGCCAGGTGAACTCAGTATAGTGAAGTCAGAATATAAAAACTTCATCTTTAACATTTTTTAATAAAAAATAGGATGCACAGTAAAATTAAATTGTATTCCAACCAACTTCACTTTTACTATAGCGAATGTTGTATATTAAAAAATAAACACAAAAACGCAGTACTTGAGGAAATAATTTTCCACACCACAATATTTCACTTGCTACGCCTCTTATCATCTTTCCAGCAAAAACAAAGCTAGAAAAGGTAACTAAAGTCACCATACTTTTTTTTACTCAAAAAGTATGATTTTATTACAATGAATCATCCGCATGTAATCGTTACGCATCTCATTAAAAAAAAATTAATTTTAATCAGAGGAAAAGAGTAGCTTATATAGAAGATAAGACATCAACACCCAAAAGAAAAACCAAACCAATCGGCTGCACCTTCCAAACAGCTCTATGTGGGATTCACTAGCACCAGCCACGAATAGACACACTCTAAGCCTCACAACAAGGCCTGAAAAAACGAGACTCGATCCACGCCCTTCTTGGCCAAGATATCAACAATTCCATTCGCCCCCCTATAGGTATGAACAAAGAACAAGTCACTCAACTCCGCAATGGCCAAGTCGATATCTACAAAGATCTCCCAGTAACTCCACGAGCGTTGTTCTAGTTGCGACACCTAACCAAGTGCAATGCGAGAGTCCAATTCAACAATCAAACACGCACTCTCCTTCCATTTTGAGCGGCAAACCATATTAAGAGCAAAAGCTATGGCTCGAAGTTCAGCTTCGTTCGAATCCATAATTCTCAAGGGACCCGAAAATACTGTAAGGATTGTCTCGAAGCATCACAGACACCCCAACACCCGCTGGACCTGACTTGCCGCGAGCTGATCCATCAACGTTAAACTTGACACAATTCAAGGGAGGATGCACACAGCACACACCCGATCTAGCAACCGACTGACACCCAGACATGACACAGAACAGAGGGCAGCACCACCACTGTGCCTCATCAACCAGCCCCGAGTCATGTTTAATTCGAATCCAAAAAAAAGAACGCAGCTTCACCGAATAAAATACCTCCTCCATTGTCAACCTCTTCCTATTGAACATAACCTCATTCCGACCAATCCATAGTGACCATAACACACATCAGTACTCGAAATCCACCAAAGACGGAACATTCCAGTAAACAAGCAATGCAAATCAGACTCCAACATATCCTTTAAAGTTTGCGGAAACGGTAGGCAAATGTCCCACCAGCAAATAAACCACTCCCAGACCCTACGAACCACAGGACATGAAAACAAAATATGATCTATCTCCTCTTCAACCTCCCCACACAAGCGCACGACCCTTGTCCCTCCTGAAGCACAGCTCCACGCCGACGCAAAAAAGTAAGTGTAGGCAATCGCTCCAGCCATACGAACCATAAAAATGTCTGTATTTTTTGAGGGACCAGTACCTTCCACGCAAACCCAACGCCACTAACATTTCCTCCCACATTGGGTCATATTTTCTCTTTATAATCTTCTTTTCTCGTGTGTTGGTTAAATAGTATTGCAAAACGAGGTATTAGCACTTACATGACAATAAAAATAATAAAATACAAAAATAGATAATCGTGTCATGGTATGCTTTTTTACGGTATCACTCTTCTCTAGAAAAACTGGGAACCGGAATTTGCTTATAAAGCAGAGAAAAAAAGAGAGTGTGTTTTATGTTTTTCCACAAAGGATTGTATGATATAGGATGATAGAAATGAGCTAATAAAAGTTTTATTTATAGTGTAAAAGTGTCCAGAATAAATCAGTAATAAAAACTGATTAAATTTTGTTTAAACACTGTCCGAAAATTGCTGAAAATAGCTTGAAAATGCATCTGTTACAGCACTTGTAATGACCGTATAAAACCTGAAAATCATTTAGATTCGTCTCTGATTACATCATGCTATCAATTACAATAAATTAACCAGCTTGTTCGAGTTTAAATATTTCTTTGGAAAGTTCAAACCAGCTTATAAATAGAAGGGGAATGAATTTTTTGTGTTCATAAAACTTCAAGAAAAAAAATTTCCGCACTTTCTCTAAAAAAAAATACGCGTGCGAGGGTCTTATCTTCTATCCGTTCAACAAGAAAGGCAAGAAAATACCCTATATAAATACATCTCAGAGGTCTTCCCCAACTAATATGAGATTACATGCTCTTACTCTCTTGAACAATACCAACACAAACCTTTTTAGTATTAAAAATATTGGGTAAAACTTTGATACACAGACTGTGCAAAATCAATTTTATACAGGCCTGTGTATTTACACTATAAAAATCCAAATCTTAAATTTCTAACCCTAACCCTAAAAACTAAACTCTAAACCTTAAACCCTATACACTAAATTATAAACACTAACCTTAAATTCTAAACCCTACAACCTAAACCCCTAAACTTTAAACTCTAAACTAAAAGCTTAACCCCTAAAACTAAAAGGCACGTGTAAACTAAAGTTTACAAGATAGACAATATAAGTATCCTCAATCATTAGACCAATTAATAAATCTCTTATAATATATATATATATATATTATATTTTTTAAATAATAAATTTAGACATATTATACAGACAAAAATATTTAATAAATGGATGAGTTTACCGCGCTTTACGAACACCGCTGAACACCACTAACGATGAACACCGTCGAACACCATTAAATTAATTTATAAAGATTAAAAATCTAAAAGACTCAACGTACAATTATAAATTATTTAAAATAAAATTTTAATTAAATTATTTTTCATATATATTATATTTTTAAATAATTAAATTAAATACCAACCTTAGTCAATTTAAAAAATGAAAAACACTAAATCCTAAACCCAAAACCTTAAACTATAAACCATAAACCCTAAAATCAAAACCCTAAACCCAAAATCCAAAATTCTAAACCATAAATTCAAAACCATAAGCCATAAACCCTAAACTATAAACCGTAAAGTCTAAATACAATGCTTGAATTTAGGGTTGATGGTTTTGGGTTTTGGGTTTTTTTATTTTTTAAATTGACTAAGGTTTATATTTGATCCAATTATTTTTTAAAAATTAAAATATAATATATATGAAAAATAACTTAATTGAAAATTTATTTTAAATAATTTATAATTATATGTTGAGTCTTTGAAATTTTTAATCTTTATAAATTAAGTTAATAGTGTTTAACAATATTTATCTTTAATGCTATTTAGCGGTGTTCGTCAAGCGTGATAAAATTTTCCTTAATAAATACACTTTGTTTTGATAAAATGGAATTAAGTCGTAGGTTGTGGAAAAAGGATCTTATAAAAAGGTGGTGTGGAATGTGGATCCAAACCACGTATATTGTCGGATGACCCAATCACATGGCGGCCGATGAGTTTGTTACATCACGAACCGCATGCTGTCGGCCATTTTCTCTTTGCACGTGGTTCCCTTTGTATGCAAATCCAATCCACAATTAAAATATATTTTTATATTAAAAGGTATTTTTTTAGAGAAAAAAAATTACATATTTAGTACTCAGCTATGCTCGTATTATTATTTTAGTACCTTAACTATTATTTTTGAAAAAGTTGTACCTAATATTACGTTTTTTGTTCTATTTTGGTACACCGACTGTTAAAAACTAATGAAAATAATAGCGCAACTTGGTATAATTATAGTTTTAGTCCAAAATATTTATATATATGATCAATTTAGTCCAAATTCATCAATTTAAAACACCATCTTACTTTTGGGGAATTTAAAATTTTAATCCAAGAATTAAAATAATGTTTGAATTGATAGAATCTTATACTAAATTGATAGATTGTATAAGTTTTTGGACTAAAACTGTTATTAACTCAAGCCACATTACTATTTCCGTTAGTTTTTAAAAGCCAGTGTACCAAAGCAAAAAAAAATGTAACGTTAGGTATCATTTTGCCAAAAATAATAGTTGGAGTACCAAAACAGCAATGCGGATATAGTTGAGATACTAAATATGTAGTTTTTTCTTTTTTATTAAGTCGATATATCACAGTCTCATGCAGAATTAGAACACATACAATATAAAACAAGAGCATTTTTAAGGATGTCATTAAAAAATAAAATTTGTCACTATATTTTAAAATTTATTTTAATTTATTTAATTAATTGTGTTTTAATTTAATTAATATCATTGTTAGTTTGTTATTGTCGATAGCGAAGCTATCCTTATGAAAGATGTGACAATTGACACCTCAATTTTTTAATTTTTTTTATAAAATTTATTTAAATTATTAAAAATAAAATTAACACACTTTTTTTTTAAAAAAATCAACTCCACTATAAAAGTTATGAAACTACAATTTAAATTTTTTAACTTCAGTCATATTCAGTTATATTTCGTAAAAAAAAGAGTTTGAACACGTTCAAACATAAAATAACCTCCGATTTTAAAGGTTGAGAGTTAAAATTAATTTAAACATTATAATGAAAAGGTTAACTTTTAATTAAATTTCATTACTCAATTTGGAGTATGGGTATTTTTTTAATAAATAACAATTCTTTAAACATTTCATTTTATAATAATAAGTTAACTATGAAGATATTAAAAACTTAGCGTTACTAAAGTTTTGTCTTAAAATCAAATGTTCTTTTTTTTAGAAATTGCCTTGTTGATTTTATAGTAAACAAATTTATCCATTAACTTATAGCTTGTTTGAATCGTAAATGTTATTATTTTTAAGAGATTCGCGTTCAAGAGTTTGTCTGTAAAATGTGTATATTAATAAAAGACTAAAAAATAACAAATAAATATTAACCTAAATCACACTATATACTAAAAAAATTATTGTCTGTTTCACCCATAATCTTATGTTTGAATTCTAGACATCAACCGGTGAATGAATTTGTTTAAAATATGAGTTGGACCTACACTCCAATAGTTAACGCCCTAACCCTATCCAGCACATTTTATATTTTTATAATATGTCAACTTTCTTATATTTCTATTTATTGTATTAGTTATATCATCTGAAAATTAAATATATAATGTTTTAAAATCTTATATTTTATATAAAAATATCGGTAGAAATTTCTGAAACAATGAGAATACTTTTTGTATATTACTAAGTTGATATTAGTAAAAATAATATTTTATATATTGCCAACTTTTATATAATAATAAATATAATTTAATTGAATAAATCATAGCAGTATTGAAATGGATTTTGTATTTGTATTAAACTAAACTTATTATTTTACATTGATTATCACTTAATTAATATTTTTATGGACGGAGTCAGGATTGAACATTGGGAGAGACCAAAATATTGAATTTAAAAAATATAATACATTATTAAATATTTAAACTCGCAATTCATAGGACAATGCCTACTTTGTCTAATATTTAAACTTATAGGAACCTAAATTATTATTGACTAAAAAATTGAGGGCACGAACCCTTATTTTATTCGGTCCCTACTTGATTAAATATTTGATAAGTCATTGTATTTTTCAATTTAAATACTCGTTTTTATAGAGAACAAAATGCTATTAGATTAAATTTTATCATATATTAAAATTTTTCAACAAAAGCCTAATCCCCTTAGGCCCCGAGGGAGCGTCGTCCTTGTATATTACAATTATATATCAATTAAAATTAAGATTTCTAGCACCATAAATAGATACACTATCATCAAACATTTAAAAAATTTCATTCAGATAATATAGACTTAAAGGCATAAGAAGCCCTTAAACTTTTAGAAAAATCAATTAAGACCTTAAATTTTTTTTTTGTAACCAATTAAGCACTTGAACCAACTTATAATATAAAACCAATAGTTTCGTTGACTATTTGTCATCAATTTTCACTAATATATTGAGCTAACAAATTATAATATATTTTAAATTATAGTATATTTTATTAATTTAGTCGCATCAAATAAAATATAAAACAAAAAGTAAATAAAAAACCAATAGTAAAATTATTTTCAAAACTACTCACTATGCAAAGTTTCTAAAAGGAATTGAGAATTTTATATAATACTATAATTTTTCATCGTTCTCTTATCTATTGTCTTGTTTTAATTAATTTGTTAGCTCAATATATTATTGAATTTTTTTTGACAAATTCAATATATTAGTGAAAATTGATGACAAACAATCAAATCAACTTATAATATCCTAATAAAACAATGTTAACAACCAATTATTAATTGTTCTAAATATTATATTCTTTAAGTAATATCAGAGGTTTAAATTACGAGACTGTGAATGAAACAATCTGAATCGGAAGGATCGCCTTATAATAGACCTCTACAATACTTGATCCAAATGAATCGCTCAATAAATTAGATTTCAGTAATTACAACAAAAATAAAAATGTTAACACAAAATACTATACTTTATAAAATTATGCTAAATAATTTGTAAATAATTTTTAAAATATTATTTAATATGTTAATTAAAATAATAAAATACTAATGTAGAGTTTAAGTAGAGTCTCATGGAAAGAGCTCCACAAACTTTTATATCCGTATTTTCCAATTTAGTATTAAAGGTTAACCATATTAACAAAATTTACTATAAGAATAATTTAGTAAAAGTGTTTTTAGGTAATCATATATCCCATAAATCAAACATAATAATAGTCTCTCCATCTCACTAAAGTTATTCTTTATTAATTTTTAAAATTTTAAACTTTGATTATATTTTTTTAAATAATGTAAATAATTAAATTTTATAAAATACATATTTAAAAGCTACGTGATTAAAAGTTTTTAAAATATATTTTTTTATATTTTTATCAATAATAAATTTTAAATAATAATAAATAAAATTTGAAAAAAATAAACTTAAAAATCAATAAAAGACAAATTTAATGAGATGGAGAAATTATTATATTTCAACCATATGAACCAAATAAAGTAATATAATATTCTCAAATAATTTAACATATAGATAATGTTACAGTTCGTGAAACAAAGAATCTTAAAATTCTATTCATTTGATTATTGACATCTGAACCTCTCGATTTTAATAAGTGATTAAAATCAATAAGTCACGTAAAATTCATTTGATTTAATCACAGAATAAAAATATTAATGATTTAAATTTATTCGATTCAAATTTGACCTGAGTAAAGGACAGTGTTATTTTTTTAAGTGATTCAAGTTCGAGCAACTCAATTTACAGGTGTGCTTGAGTTTTGTTAGATAAAACGTTAATCCAAGAAAATAATAAATAGTAAAAATAAAATACTAAAATTATTATTGAAAAATCGAACATATCATAAATTTAAGTATAAGAATATTCGTAACATAAATCGAATATTTAAAAAATAATTTAAAACCGTTTACTTGTAGTAGATAGAAAAACAGATTAGTGGAAAACGGGTTGAAACCTGCAATTACGCAATTTCCTTAAAATAGATTTTCGGCCACTCTTATGGTGCTTGAGATCATTGACCGTCTATCTCTCAGGATACAACAAGATCAGCTACAATTGCACAGTTATAGAGACCACAAACTGTAACTTACTTCTTCTATCACTGAAAAAATTACTTTTGAAAATTACAGAATAAAATAATAAAAAAATCTGTGTTTTGAGTTGTATTTAACCTAGTAGAAAAGTTTTCTTTCACTGCCCCATCATGATATAATAACCTTTTATTTTATCCGTTTGAATTGACAAATGCTCTCCCCTGGTCCCTCTGCGTTCTTTCGTCTATATAACCATTACACTATTTTGCATATATTTAGTTTGCTTTAATTGATGAAGCAAAACTCTTTAGTCTTCTCAATTTGCAGAGTGAATGAGATACGAAGCAACAATGGATTTCTAATGCTCAACCTGTTAGCTTTCCTTCTTTACGAGGTTACCCAATACAGAACAGGAACAAACAAAGAAACAAAATCATATGGTCTTCACCACACCCTCAATTCATTTGACGACACTAGAAGTGCAAGTCATCAAAGGCTTCAGATTCGAAGTTCGAGCTCGTAAATGCATTCCGTTTTAATAAAAACACTCGATCATGTTGATGAGGCACCGTTGCAGTCATGGTCATGTGCCTCGGATCAGTAAGCATTGATTTTACATTCACAAAGCCAGCTTCTCTTAATCTTCCTTCCAGATCAGTGAGGTAGTATTCGTTCATGAATGGTTCCGTACTCTTCATTAATGTGAAAAGTGCTGGAGGCAGTTCCTGAAACAAACAAAACCGAGATCAAATACGACAGTCGATGTTCGTTGATCAAATCGAGATCAAATACGACAGCAGGTCTTGAAGTAGAGTTTAGGGAATTGTTATATACCTGAATGATCTTAGACTTGGGCTGCAAAGGGAACAAAGTTAAAATGAGTTATACGTATCGAGAGCAGGGGAAACGATAATGTTTGTAAACAAAGTTTGGTTGTGGCATTTCATTTACCGCCTGGTCCGTTATAGCGAGTGTGCCTCCAGGTTTAAGCAATCGGAATGCTTCATTCGCCAAAGCTACTATTGCTCTTTCAGGACATTCATGGAACTGCACACATTTAGATTCAAACGATTGTATTTCTTCGTTTAGACGAATATCCCCAACAGGATTTCACTAGTTTCGAAAGGAACTACTTAACCAGGTTGGAATTGGAGGGCAAAGGCATACCACATAACCAAAAGAAACGAGATCGAACGATTTCGACGGCAAGCCAGTGTTTTCGCCTGCTGCATGTATCCATGTGATGGGGTTCTTTCGAGGGGGTCTTTTCTTTTCCTTGTATTGAGCTACTGAAAGAAAGTAGGGCGACAAATCTAGGCCCTGCATGCATATAGCACTCATATTCATACCCGAGACTCACACTCGAGGCCACGTGACCTACGTTGTGATCGGTTTCCATGAAGGAAGATGTATATATAGCACTTACAGCGACTTTAGCAGAAGGAAACTCATCGGCAAGTAATCCTGTACTCACACCAACAGAACATCCGATGTCTAAAACAGTTTCGATCTTGGCATTTCCTGAATGCATCATGTGATGTTGTTTGATTGCTTGAAGCCAATTTCCACGCATTTCTTGAGTTGCTTTCTCAAGTGTCGAAGCATATGGAATAGCTCGTAGCGTCATAGACATGGTGGCGACCTCCGCTTCAGCTGCTGCCTGCCATACAATCGTTAAATTGCACAACCAAATATCTTGAAAGATTAAGATGTAAATTAGGAAAAGGAAGAAATAATTTAGCATGTGTCGAACAACAATTGGATTGAATAGTGAATACTTACCAGCCATGAAAGATTGCCATCGTCATATGCATGAAAAGGACTCAGATAATCTGTTAAAATACAAGTTTGGATCGAATACTTAAAACAAAATTCTCCAAGGTTTCAAAAATCATGAAAAGATGAGAAATGCATACAATCTGGGTATTGAAGAGAGGGGTTCCGAATGCTGTCCAGCTCCTTATAAACATCCGATTCCAGAATCTCATTCGCCATCTGCCTCCACGGAATGCCTTTCTTCTCCGCAGTACTGTTGACTCGGAATATAGTATTGGATCAATTCATACATCAAAAAACAAAACAAAACAAAAAACAGAAAAATAGGAACCTGATCAAAACTTGTCGGGCACCAAGCTTAAGCAGGGAGTAAAGGGGCTTAAACGAAATGAGAGCTTCAACAAGGCGAGACAAAGGAGTGTTATCGGCCCAATTCGGCCTCGCCCGATCTCCCTCTTTGTATGCTATCGATACAGTCTCCATCTCTGCCTGGTCTGCCATCCCAACATGAACTATGGGTCCCGAATCTCTTCTTCTGCCACCCATTGTTCTTCCAATTCCGTACCTTGTTGCAGCTGAAGATGCAAGGAAAAGCTTCTGAGAAGAGGAAGTTGCCCACAGCGCCATTGCAGATGATTCTGCAGTTGCAGTTAGATGCAAAGACTATTGTAATGGTGTTATCAAGATTTTGCTTCAAGGACAGCGGAAGCAGTTCCTCTTCTTCTCTTTTCTTATTCGCGCTTCATTAAACCTGAGTCCTCTCAGCCTATTGCATAACACCACGTGGATGATAAGACACCTAAGTCTATCTGTTCTTTTGGCATAACAACAATAAAAGCCCTCAATGTTTACTACATTTTCAATTACATCCTTAGTTTTTTTATACTTTAAATAGTATCATTTTTTTTCAAATAAGACCTTTCTAGAATCGATGGTCAACTAAAATACAACATTTTTTTATATAGTTGCATGACAACTTTAATGGGCCATTGGAAAAAATAAGAAATAGTTGAAGACTTTTTTATTACTAATTTTTTTTTTTACTTTTGATTTATTACTTCATTTTAAATTTGAAGGCTCATTTTATAGTATAATTTTTATATAAAACAATACAAATTTTGAAAGATTATAAAATATGAACAATGCAATTAAAATGGAAATAAATTAAAAAGAAGTATGAGAGTTTAAATAAGAAAATTATGAACTATATTCAATAAACTTTCAATTATATTTATCTTGATATAAAAAATTATTTTTAAATCACTATATTATCAAACTTATAATTGATAGCATTTGCTATTCAAAAAAATAATTGATAGGATTTAATGTGTTATGCAAGAGTTCAAAATTAATAAATACTAAAATTTGTTGCAGGATGTGGGTGAACAAAATGTTTTATATAAAAATATATTTATAAAAAATTATTCGATGAATGAACACAAGTAGAGTTATAAAGGATTTGTATATAGATTTATTTATCTTGTGTTTGATCATTAAATGGTGGTTTTGTTTTATTTAAAGACGAGATAAAATTATAAACCAAGAGTGAAAATGCATAAAAGCAAAAAAACCCTCAACGTTTACTTATTTTTTAATCGTGTCATTAACGTTGTCATACTACATCAACAAAAATGTTAACAGTGAGTTAACCATCCATAACATATTTGCTTTTCTAAAAATTAAAACTTGGCTTGAATTGTCAAAAAAAATAAGGGTGCAATTGAAAAAGAAAAACAACAAACATTGAAATTTTTTACCATTATGAATTTGTCCCTATTTTTTTTTACTCATTTAGCTTCTCAACTTATCTTTAGGTACCTAGTTAGTACTTCCCAAGAAAGCTACACAAAGAGACTTTTTTTTTGAAACATAGCTACACAAGGAGACTTACTATATAAATAGGAGGGAAGGTTATCTTAAAGGTTTCTGTTAGACTTGACATGAAAAGTTTGTCTTCCTCTTCAATGCATCGGCTCAAATGATCGTATGTAGCTTTTCGTTCTAATCAGAAAGAGTGAACCATCAAAAATCACCATAATTCTCTTTTAACTATTCTTATTTGGTGCCGACGATGATAATACGACATCAACAATATTAAAAAAGTTATCGCCATTAGTGTAAAAGTAATCCGATTTGTCTAAATAAATTATCCAAAAACCCATTTCCATAATTCTATCGATCAAAAATATTTTGGATTGTAATTCTGACATTAGTCTACCAGCATGGAGAATTCATACCCTTTGCAAAGGGTTTTGCGTGGAACTGGAACTTCGTTGGATTGGTTGTGATTTTGGAGTAAGTTTGAGTGTACCATGCCAAATGTATGTTTATGCTTAAACTTACTCCAAAATCAGAATTGATTTTTTTATAACTAAAAGACTTATTATGCAAATTGGTACCTAAATTTAACAATTTTTTTTCTGAAAAATGATACTTTAGCTTTTATTTGTCTCAAAATGGTACATGCATTTGAAAAAAAAATCTCAAATTAATATTTGTGTTGACTTGACATCTCAACAACTAATCAGGTTGCTGAAGCGATATTAATCAATTAAAATGATACATGTCGTTGAGTGTCACATGTCACATCCTAACAGATTGTTGAACCTAATGATTTTTTACAAGTTTAGATACCATTTTGAGAATTTTTTTTATAAAATCAAATACTAAAATTGAGAGAGAGAAAACATCATGTACTAATTTAAGAAAAAATAGCAAGTTCAAGTACTAATTTGCATAATAAACCTTACCAACTATGCTTCTTTAGGTAAATTACACCACATGTCACTTAGTTATAGGTTTAGTAACAAACAAATCACTCTTCTGCTAAGAGTAACAATTCAGTCACTCAATTATATGTTTAGGAACAAACAAATCAATTTTGTTCTAAAAATAACAATTCAGTAACTAAATTATAAGTTTATGAACAAATGGTCCCTCAAACTTATGCAATATAATAATTTGGTCTTAATTCGACAAAATTCAATAAACTTAACCTTTCACATTTAAAAGTTCTATTAGTGAAGTGATTGTGTCTATCGAGCTATCATGTCTTATTGATTAGTAGACTGATGGACAATTGCATGAAGTGTGGTAAATGGTCAAAGGGCGTGTCAAGATGGTGCAGTGTTGAAATTTTAAAATATGAAGGGTTAAGCTTATTGAATTATTTCGAATTATGACCAAATTAATTGAATACACAAGTTTTGAGGACTAAATTATTATTATACCAAGCCATTCTAATTTTAATGACATGATGACATGTTTGTTCCTAAACCTATAATTGAGTTATTGAATTGTTACTTTCAAAATAAAAGTGACAGATTTGTCCCTAAACCTAAAATTGACTGAATTACTACTTTTAAAAGATGAGTGACATGTTTGTTACTAAACATATAACTAAACGCCTATAGTGTAATTTACCCACCTTCTTTATGCATAATAAAAATTCAAAATTAATTGCTCCGTGTAAAAGCTGGCATAGAAATGTTAATCCCCGAAAAGCATAGCAAAGCAAAGCTTGAAAACACTAAGTTATGAAAACTAAGCAAAAATATGCAATCCAACCCAAAAGTTCAAATAATACAGCTTGTCCTCCAAAGAGCATTTGCCTTTTTCTAATTCAAAATTGATCAACTAAACCTTGGATTGTGGCCTGTGGGAAGATCCTTACAATAAAAAGAAGGAAAGAAAGAGAGCAACAACCAGCCAGGACAGAGCAATGGGATGAGAAGCACTCAGATCTGCAGAATCCGGCCCCACCCCCAGTGTCCCCGTCGACTCAGAAATGCTTGCATTGTTCACCGTCTTGCTGCATTCCAAAATCAATTGAATCAGTAAGGTATTGTTGTACTCATTCCAGATAAGAAATGATCAAAGGAAAAGCATTTACCTGGAAGGAAACTTGCAATTCCCATAGCCTGAAACAGTATAATGCATTAAAAAATGAAAGAATCCGAAGTTTAAAAAAGTAATATAATAATAATGAAACTCACTGGGGTTTAAAGAAATGAGGGCGGCATTGTTGGAGAAGGAGCAAGCGTCTTCCGTCATGCCGTGCTTCAAGTAGTAGTCATTGAAGGCGTAAGACGCCGTCCTCTGGATATCAGTTGGGTCATAACAGGGTCCGCCTTGCTGGATCGGGCTGCAGTCCGCTCCGCCTTGACCGCACGCCCAGTCTAGCGCTCCCTGCAGCGCCGCGTCCTCCGCGTTGTTCTTTGCCACGCACCAAAGCTCCGTCACCACCGTTCCGCCGCCTCGCTGCGCCGTCGACCGCGGCAGCGACACGGAAACGAGACACAGAATTAGAGGAAGGAAGAGATTTAGGGACATGTTAAGGTGGCAGTTGATGCTCTACAATGATTTGGACTGTTAATATTAAATATTGGAAACGGCAAGTTTTGGAGATCGATGGGAAAGTGACCGTTGGGAGAATTAGGAGTTGTTCAAGTAGAGATCTGGAGATAAGAAAGAGTAAAGTTTTGAGCTCGGGAAGCGTTCAGAGAGTTGTGGTTGTCAGTGTTGTATCAATCAATAATATACTATGGGCATACACATACCGTTTAGGATGCTTTGTTTAGATGGAATTAAATATATTATGATTATCAGCGTAAAATGTAGGGTAAAATATTGCAACATTTTTGTTTACGGAATGTTTTGATTTTTATATTATCCTTTTATAATATTTTAATTACTGAACGTTATTAATTTAATGACGTAATAGGTTAGTAAAATAAATATGTTTTTAATTTTTAACTCGTAATATTTAAATTAAATGTCAGATTAACCTTTAAATTTTAGATAAAATGTTAATTTAATATCTAAATTCGACCAAAATTTCAGTCGCCGGCTGTTGTTCACCGCTAACCGTCGTAGGTTGTCCTCGACAACGACTATTGGACCGTAAAATTTTCAGCTCGCTATTTTTTACCTACTGAACGCGAACATAATACTCATTTTATTAAAAAAAATAACTTAAACTCCATTAATATGATTCATGGAATTTTCAATGCATATTGTGAACTAGAATTAATATTTTATAATTGATATTTTATATGATAAAATGATAGCTAGACAGTCAAGTCATTTTGAAAATAAATATCAACGTAATGCAGCCGAGAAATTTTAAAAACAAATCTTGCGCAATTTTAGTTATTATGTAACCAACTAAAGGAAATCAAGAATTAATAATCGGTCATAATTTCATCACTAATATATAAAAAATGTAGTTAATAGCTCTCAGTTTATATCTTCTTCTTTCTTATATATAAATTTATTTCTTATTAAAAAAAACAATTTAGACCTCATCAATTTTTTACACTCACTTTATTCATTATAATTCAAATTACGATCAATTAAATTCTTATATAATTTTACGGTCAACACTACATAATAGTTAAATTGATTATAATTTAAATTATAAGAAATGACTTAATTAATTTTTTATTTTTTTGGAAGACTAGATTGACCCTCAAACCTAACTTTTATTTGTAATTAAGGTGGAGGTGTCAAAGCTTTAGCGACGGAAATGTAAATCGTCCCTTCATTCCATTTTGAATTTGATTAAACAATACTTTCCTCCCCAAACACATTTCCACCTTCATTCCCATGGCCTCCCCCAGTGATTGTCCTGATCAACCACAACCAGACCCCAACGAAAACCCTAACCAACCACAGGACTCGCCTAAACCCTTAGGCCCGGAACCCCTTCAACCCCAAGACAAACCCGATGATCAAGAAGATCTAATCGAAGAAGAAGCTAATGTAGACGACCCAGATTTGTCCGTTCCTTCATCTCCACCCAACACTGACATCCATATCACCAACCCCAATGGTTTTCGCCGTGGCGGGCGTCCTAAACTGAAGAAGGCCACGAAACGACGCGCTCCGGGGAAAAAGGCCCAGAGGAAGCTGGAGATGCTGAGTGAAGTCCTAAAGCCCATCCCTTTCGTCCCCAACAAAACCCTGGGTTTTTCTTTGCACGAAAAGCTCTTGAAGCGACTCGGTTTGTGGGATTTTGTTCATTTGGAATTCGACAGAGATCTTCGACTCGATCTGATCGCTCAGTTAATCGCTACGTACAACTCGCAAACTCGTGCTAGCTACGTCAATGGGTTACGCATTAAGGTCAACCGGGCTGACTTATCCCATGCTTTGAAGTTGTCTAAGAAGAAGGGCAAGGGTAAGGATATCATCGTTGACATTGAAGAGTCAAAGGAATCGGTAGGATTTCTTGAGGAATTTGTGTCAAATTGGGTGCTTTTACACGAGGATACGTGGATGATGCCAGTAGAGATGTTGAACTGGACCAAAATGATAAAAGAAGGCCATTTTGAGAAGGTAGATTGGGCTGGTTTGATTTGGTTTATGGTGGAGAAAGAGCTCACGGCGGCTCCTAATTTAAAGAATTGTTACTATGCCTCGCATATGCAGTGTTTGATAAAATTCCAGAGAGAAGAGCTGCTGCTGGAGAAACCAGAAAAGGAGGTTTATGACGTCAAGGAGGAAGAGGAAGAGCATAATGTTCCTGGGGATTTCGAGATGTCGGCTAATTTGGTTAATGAATCTCAAGAGGGGTCACAGTTGGAGGAGCATAATATTGAGTTGAGTCTTGGTGGGCAGGATAATTTGATGAATAATGATGGTGTCAGAAAGGAGGCTGTTGTTGGGGATGACGATGTTATGGATTGTGAGGGAAGTAAGAAGGATGAACCTCAACTGGTGCAGTGGCATTTGGATGGAGACAGCCATATGGATGTGGGCGGGGAGAATTTCGTAAGGCGGTGTGATCTTTGTAATGTTGATATGGTGCAAGAAAAGAAACAAGAAAAAGGAAAGGAAGTAGAGATGGGAGAGGGAGAAGAGGGAGGAAAAGAAGTGGAGCATGATGAACAAGAGGAACATGAAGAACAAGAGGAGAAACATGGAGAAGGCTTTCCTATTTCACCAAATGGTGACAATTTGGAGGGTGTGCATTCAACAAATCTTCTTGAAGGAATGGAAACTGCCGATCTTCCTTTCACAACTGGGTTGCACATTCGCAATAACTCATCAGGAGAATTTCTTGTCTCTAGGGTTGATGCGCAGACAGTTCCTGCTGTCTCGTCATTTATCGGTAATGGTAACAAGAGAGAGATTGATCATGAAAATGATTTGAATGTTAGCAATAAGAGGTTGAGCCCTGATAGGCAATGGGATAAGTCATCTGAATTTGATATCTGCATGGGTCAAATGCAGCACCTGATGGAGAAAGCTAGAATGTTGTATGCTGCAAAAGAACAAGCTTGTGGAGATTCCAGTATGCACCAACAAGTGTTGCTCCATGAGCTGCAAAGAAGGGATAGCCTAATCGAGCATTTGCAGAAGGCCAAGTTTGAAGAGCAGCAGAAGAGACAGATGGAGGTTTATAGGCTTGAGCGCGAGCTCTATTTGATGGAAAATCTTTTAAATGGATACAGAAAGGCTTTGAAGGAAACAAACAGAGCTTTTGCAGCTGGGTGGATAGGGAAATTTGATGCGCACGAAGATGCAGTTTCTCATCTGAGTAACAAATTGGTTGATGTGGAGAATGAAGTTAAACGTTTTAGAGAGCTTTCCAACCGAAAGGTTTCAGGTACCTCAGAATGAGTTCCAAATGAAATTGAAATGTCTAGTTAGTAAGGTATGTGCAGTAAGTTTTATGTCATACAGAACTACTCTTACTTATATGTTAAACAATATGCATCATGTGCAGCATCTGTGTATGGAGCCCTTTGTTCTAGTTGCAAAGTTTAGTTGATGGTTTAGCTTCTCGATTATTTTTTGTGGTTCAAATTAAGAGGTCCTTGCTTGATTCCGATTTACCTGTTTTACTTGAGGACTTTTTGGAATATGCAAACTATAGAAATGGTTATTGTGCTACCAGGTCAAGTCAACAGCCAAACCATGTCCAGATCTTTAAATTAATGCCAACCTTCAAAATGTTTTAGTTAAATCCTCAAACTATATATATATCGTTTCAATCAAATCATTTTTTCAGTCTAGCAATATGATTGAGCATTAAATGTTAACTTGGAGCATAATTTAAAGTACATGGATCAAATTTTAAACGTGAGTACAAATTTTGTATGAACTGTTTTGGTCTTGACGTGTAAACATAGATCGTGTCATTAAAATTTATTAGGGTTGTTGCTTTTTCAACATACATCTAAGTTTTTGATACGGTATTTAAATTTTGATCTACATGTTTTAAATATGTTTTGTGCTAGATCCGAGCTAGTATTTAATACTTAAACCTATTACTATTGCTAACAAAAGGACCTAATTCAAATATTATTGAAATTATGAAGACTTGATTAAAACATTTTAAAAATGTAGGAACCAGTTTAGAATTTGAGTTAAAGTTTTGGGTGTTTTAACATATACTTCTGGTATCCCATATTGTTATTATTTCCCTTTTTTTTTAAATTCTAATAGCTTGTTATATTATTATTTTTTATTAAATAGAAATGTATTACATTCCTATACCGAGATTTAAACTATTACAAGATAGAACAATATGAACATCCTTAGCCACTAAACCAATTAGCAGATATCTATGTTACATTTCTTCTGTTCGATAGTTTTTTTTAAATGTCATAATTAGTATCATTAATAAAGAATAAATGTTAGATAATAACTTATTATCACAATAGCAATCAAAACGTTTTTTATTAACAAATAATATTTTTTTTCTCACCCATATGACAATATTTCTTTCCATATTCCCCTTTGCGTTTCCTATAGGATGTTCAAAAACAACCGACTTGATTGACCATGCCCGTTCATCGTGGACCCGAATGTTAAAAATCGAGTATATCTCTTAAAAAATTATCTGATCGGGCCGGGTACTCGCCCCAGGATTTTTCCCGGGTTGTTGGGCCAGGTTTGAGCTGATTTTTTTTGTAACCGAGTACCCGACCCGGTACTTTTAATTTAAGATAAAGTACACAAATGGTCACTAAATTATCTCTAAAAATATAAAATGGTCACCAAACTTTTAAAAATTACATAATGGGCATTAAACTTTAATCCCTTAACTGCCGTTAATTGAATGATGTGACATTTACAAAAATTTGAATAATAACATATTGAATCCTCCACATTTACACATTCAATCAATTTAGTCATAATCTAACCCTCATTATTGATGTCTAAATTGATTGAATGTGTAAATATTGAGAATAAAATGTGGTGTTATCCAAGTTTTCGTAACTACCTTGCCATCCAGTTAACAATAGTTAATAGTTAGTGACCATTTTGTAACAAAATCTAAAGTTTAATGACCATTATATAACTTTTAAAAGTTCGATGACAATTTTGTATTTTTTGAGATAGTTTAGTGACCATTTGTGTACTTTACCCTTTAATATATTTATTTTTTAATTTTAAATTATATTTTATTTTAGGTTCTTAATATTTTTACCCTAAAAGTAAATTCAAATCTTTAAATTCTTTTTATGTTTGTATTATGTATTTTTAAGTTTTATTTTTTAAAATATTTGTATTAATTTGTTAATACAAGATTCGAAGGAAAAAACGAGATTAATATATTGGCTTAAATAAAAAATAAGTGCCATAACTATACATCTTTTGAACTTTTGGTGCCTAAAGTATTTTTTGCTAAAAATAAATGCCTAAAGTTTACAACGTTATAAATTTAGGTGCCCAATAGTTAACTACAGTTAAAAAAATCGTTAACCAATCAAAACATGACACGTGACATATTTATTTTATTCAAAATTAAAATTTTAAAACAATTTCTTTGCACAAAAAATTTTAATTTCTCAAATTCTCTAATTTTTACAAAACAACCCCCAAATCCCTAAATTTCTCAAATCCAAACCCCCAAACCGTCGTCGCTTGCATCATCGATCGTCGCCCCTGAACACACCCCTACGATCGTCAGACCTAGATGGTCATTTCTCCCTACAGCTTCGTCATAAACGACAAATGGTGTTCCAGCAGAACGTTGGAAGCAAAATCGATGTTCGCCCAACACATCGTTCGTCATTTCTGACGATATCGTGTTGGGAGAAATGATCGGCTAGGTCCGACGATCAAAGTAGTGTGTGCAGGGGTGACGATCGGTGGTGATTTGGGGATTTATTTTGGAAAATTTTAGGTATTTGAGTACTATTTTGTAAAAAATTTAGAATTTTGGGGTTTTCTGCAAAATTAAAAAAATTGATTTTTTTTTTCAAAAAATTGAAAAAAAAATCTAATTATTGCCATGTGTCAAGCATTGATTAGTTAATAAAATTTTTAGCGGTAGCTAACTGCCAGACACCTAAAATTGTAACGGTGTAAACTTTAGGCACCTATTTTTAGCAAAAAAATACTTTAGGCACCTATAGTTTAAAAGAGGTATAGTTTAGGCACTTACTTTTCATTTAAGCCAAATATTTTTAATGTCTTGTTTTGATGATAAACTCTAATATATATATCCAAATATTTCTATCTTAAACTAACTTTAAATCACTAATATTTGTTTAATATATATCCAAATATTTTTATCTTAAAACTAATTTCAAATCACTAATATTTGTGTTTGTATTATGTATTATAAACTTTTAAATTTTATATATTTATTATGTGATTTTTTAATTTTTAAATTTAAAAAATAAATAAATAATGTGAATCGATTACTCGGATTTTACGGGTCCCCGTTAGCCGGTACCCGATATTCGATGATTATGGGTCGGGACACGGGCCGACAAATGTGCTGCCCGAGGAATCGGGTACCTGGCACTTTGGGAACACGAAAGTCTGGGTACTCGATTTTGAACACCCCTAGTTTCCTATCATAGTGGTTACAAGCTAGAATTAAGAGGGTTCATGGTAGGTTAACTGTATCATTTAACATAAACAGTTGGTTGACCGTTGTAGCGATTATTGAGCTGTAAACTAACCATTAAGAAACGATTAACCATTAATGTTTTAAACGGTTAACCGTTATAGCGGTTAACCATTTCGTAACGGTTCGGTTACAAATTAACTTAGAACCTATTACAAATTTTTTTTCACATGTTCACTAATTCTTTTGAGAATAATGAAATTATCTCTCGGATAAATATTATATTAAATTTTTAGAAAAATATTTAAATAGAGAAATTTTAATGACAAACTTCATTTTATGTCTAAATGATTTCATAACGGTTAACCAATAGGTTAACCTTTAACCATCATTTTAACGGTTGGTTAACTGAAAATGTTTAGCCTTAACTATAAGTAATACGAAATTATTAACGGTAATGGTGCGACGAATCGCTATATGAGCAGTAATACGAAATTGTACATTGTATTACAGAATCAGTAATAGTAACAATGCTTCCACCTTAACAACCCAATCCCCATGCAAAGTGTAGTATGATGTACAAACAAACTTTCAGAACAGAACATAATTATCAGACTTTACAATATGCGGGACAGCGACATATGAGTTAGAAGCTCATAACAGTAACAACTCAGTCATTCAAATTAATTAACGTTGCAGGCAATTCAATAATACATATTAACTTTTAAAACATTAACATAGAGGTCAAACTATACAGAATACACAACGGTGTACGGATGTGTCAGTAGATCAAGATACTTAATTTTAATGAACAGATATAAATATTTTCACGTTGTGCACATTTGTTTCAGAACAATAACAACTCAAACATACATATTAAATGGTAATACAGACACTTCAAATATATGGTTTATTAAAAAAATTTGGGTTTATTAAGTCTAGATCAACAAATTTAGTACGACATTTTTCACAATATAGTGCAGTCATACATTTACATAGAATCACACAATAGTAAGCATACATAAATGGGAGCACATTACCTTAATAATTGCACACTTTAATTCACAATACATGCATAATAATAACGATAATAACAATTAAATAATTCATGAGTTTATTGCATAAAATACTTTGGCACATATGCGAGACACATACATGTTCCGTAATTGCAAGTAACTAATTTTTACTAAGTCGTGTTCATCCACAATCAATAATTATGTTCGATCATGTTTGATAGATACCCCTAATTCTGCCATATTAATCTACAACTAACTATAGAAAAAACTTTGTTGCTTATAAGTCAGATGAATAGTTCCCAAAATATTAACTTTTTTTCAAAGTCAAACAACACCATGGCTTCATTAGAGAAATCTTTTGTCACAAAAAGTCATGCTCTTTTCTTGTACGTGATAGGTAAATTACATAGCATTGTTTTATTTAAGCCAGAACTTATGAATATAGGAAAGAATAGACATGTTGGAAGCAACAAATTTCTTCAGATATTGAATAAGTCTGTCTGATTAACTTGGTTCATAATATTTAATAGAAACACCATGTATAAAGAGCTTCAAGTTATACATCAACATTATGTTTATTAGCAAGACGAGTAAATTTGTCGTCATCAAAATCAATTGCAGTGTCTTTTAGGTTTTTTTTCCGACAAACTGACACATAAAAAATAATTTGTGGTATGTGGGGTTAATACTTAAAATAAAATAAAAAGAATTCAAGAAAGACGATTTAAGAATTTCCGAAGAAGGCACCTAATCCTCACATTTTTTTTAATTTAGTGCAATACAATCCTACATATATTTGGATTTAAATCAAGGTTCACAAATTCATACTTTCATTCAATCTCTAATTCGGGTGTTGTAGATTATGAAGGGAGTTCTAATTTTTAATAATTTATGGACATCGATAGCTCATTTGAGAATAAGTTTTATAACTTTAAATGCTACATATATTATATTAACAAAACATTTTATTATATTTTAATTGTAAATTATTTATGTATATTTTTACTATTTTATATTTCCATGCTAATTTTTAAATTGTTTACTTATATTTTTGTTTTTCTATAAATAAGAGACACCTTCTTTAAATCAAAAAAATTACAAATATTCGATTTTGATTTAAAGAAGGTGTCTTATTTATAGACTAAATCTTTCTTGATTCAACAGTTAAGATTCACTTAAATGGACGACCAAATCTCTTCGAATCTAACTGTTACAATTCACTTAAAAAATAACGTGAAGATCATATCTCTAGAACTATCTACTCAAGACTAATGGACAATGGTTCATTAACATTTATATAACCTCAGTTAGCTTTATTGAATTTCGTTCTAAGGTAAATACAAGTTTTTTTAAGCGAAAAGGAAAAGATTCAGCAGCCTTGTGAAGGAAATATTCAACAGCCCAGCAGAGGAAGGAAGTCTAAATTCACCAAAAGATTCAGTACTTTCTGTCTGATTTTTTTTTTCAGCCTCGTAAAAAGGTCTTAATTTACCAAAAGAAAAAGGTACGAAGATTGCTTATCGTAATTTTTAACGTTAGAATATGTTATTTTTATATATGAAAAATAAAACCATATAAAGTAACCTCTAAAAATGAAATAATCAAATTTTAAAACACAAATTTATAAACCATAGGAAAATTAAAAGTTAGAAATAATTTTTTTTAAAAATATAATTACATAATAATTTTTTGAGTATATAATTACATAATAATTAAAATCTTTTGACGGATTAACGGGCATGGATATTTGATCATCAATTATATTATTTAATTTACAATTTATTTTGGAGAATATTAACATGTAATTTTTTAATAGTATTAATGCGTAATCTTGGAGTTAGGATAACAGGTAGTTTTTTTTAAACATAGGATAACATGTAACTAATGTTAGGTATTTAGAAAATATTAATGATGGGTATGTATTTATTTGATTAATGATTTTTTTCCTAAAGGAAAAGGTTTTTTAAGAGCTCATTAACTACTCAATTGAGGTTATTATGTCCGTATGTTATAATATGTGCTAAATTTGAGTAGTATTATTTTGTCGAGGTTAATTTCTTTAGGGATAGATAAAGATTCATATGTATTTTGACAAAATTTTAATATTGTATTTCTACTTTGTGTTCTTATATTTTGTTTTCATCTTTTAGCATACCTCATGAGCAAGGATGGATCGAGGGACTAAAAGAAGCCTTTGTTTTTCTAAAAAATTAAATAAAATATTTTAAGAAAATTTTATATATTTTTTATTGAAAATCTATTGTCACCCCCATAAAATTTTATAGGCTCATCCCTTAAGGTAAAATTTTGTGTCCGACCAAAACATGGAGACTTATCATATGTTGTCGCCTGCACTATTTTACAAAAAAATGTACTTAAAGTCAAGAGGCTTTAAAATAGTTTTATTTTTTTATGAAATAAACATGGTCATGTTTTGTGAATAAAGTTTTGAGACAAGTGTAGAGGATTTGACTACTTCAGAGGATTGATCAGTTAAATCTATTAATTTAGTTGTTTGGTAAATAAAGAATTGTAACAACACACTATATGAATCCTTTAAATTGACAAAGCTGTTAGAAGCATGGTTTTAAGTTCAGAAGATTAAATATAAGAATTATAAAAATTATTTTATTTTTGATAATTACCAAAAATTTCAAAATAGCCTAAATTTGAACAACTCATATAGTTTTAAATAAAATATATTTTTATATATAATTTAAATAAATTTTCCTTTAAAATAGATAAAATTAATGTATGTGCTTCAAAAATTAAAACATGGATAATAAAAAGTGTTTCCTTGCCTCTAATTATGTTCTTTGGTTTTCCTATGGATTTGTACACTTTCCTTCTCATAGTTAAGGCTTTTGCTTCAGCTGCTAAGTGTCACGGACAGGCCCCCTTTGCTCGGTTGGCAAGCCGTGCGGCACTTGAAATGGGTGTTACCCAGACAAGTCAGCCTTCCTCATGCCTCATTGTCCAAGGAGTTATCTCAGTCGAGCCTTCTCAGGGTCACAAGGCCCTAAGGCTTTAGAGTTTTGGAATCCCGCAGGGCTAGCGATAATGTGACTCCAACCTCGATTTTGACCACAAGCGCGATATGGGACCCTATGGCCCCAAACCGCCCCTAGGTATTTCTCCCGGGAGAGACAGCGGTCGCCAACCACTAGGCCCCATCGCCCGCACACCTAGGCCCTACATAAGCCTAGGAGTAGGTCGCTACACCAAGGAAGCTCGGTCGCTAGCCCAGCGAGGGGATGGTGGAGACCGACACTGCACCACTTCCCTAAAGAGCTAAATAAACTTACCAGAATGCCGTGTGAGTAGACGTTGCTTCGTCCCAAATGAGGACACTTTCTCGGATAGGGCCTTCATCGCCTTCCTAAAGCTTCTCAACTTGCACCCTTGACTTGGTAGCTCCTTAGGGACCGCTCATATCATCACTCGGTCCACCATTGCTCGGCAGAACGAACGGGCTTGTCAAGGCGTGGTCGTAATATAATAAGGGATGGCCTTGACATCTCTCCCCACTTACTCTATCGATGGCCTCATCGATGTAGCCCCAGTGATGGTTCGACATTCTCCCTCGCTTCCTCTATCGATGGTTTCGTCGATGTAATCCAAGAAGGGATGGTTCGACATTCTCCCCACTTCCTCTACTCGATGCCCTTATCGATGTAGTCTAGGGATGGTTCGACATTCTCCCCACTTCCTCTATCGATGCCCTTATCGATGTAGTCCGGAAGGGATGATTCTCATTGATATTGACACCGGTTCTTCATCACCTGTTGAGCCGATACAAACCTTTGTGACAAAGACATCTTCGATTCGTGCTCGATTTGGTATGTTTTTCTTGTCCCGCCATTTGATCCTTCAAGCAAATAATTCAAGCCTCGATCCCGGTTCTTTCTATCCCCTTTTGACTATGTTGTACATCCGTAATCATCTAGATCGACCACAAACTCATTATGACCCAGTTCCACTTCTATCATGTTGAGTTTTAGATTCATGCTCCCCACTTTTACTCGATTATGGCTCGGCAAAAGACAAGTAACAAACCATCGACCCACTCGAGCAAGTGCCTTGTAGTTTCTCTGTGTTCCACGGTCTACCCATTAACCTACACAAATACAAAAGTAACATACCCGATCATGAGCAAACGTGTTATGACTCTTCACTCAATGGCTTGCTCCTCAACGTTAAGCATCTTCGTCAACTTTGCCTCATCTCATACCGAGACCTCCAAAGTATTGAATGCGTCACCATACATTTGTCATCAACATTAACCCAAGTTTTGCCAAGATATGCTCGTTGCACACCTGGTTGCTCAATAATGCATAGATTATCTCTAATTGCCAACACCGTATTGCATTGTACTTGCCTTTTGTTCTCCATAATACATCATGTTTTTATAAGATATACAAGCAATTTTATTAATGAAAACATATCCACACAAGTCTCGTATGATTACGGGTTGGCACACATTGCCTTATGCTACCACCAATCATGGTATGCCTTTGTATGTATGCCTCATGTGTTTTGACTATTTGAGAATGCAGTCTCTACGACAAGCTAATATCATCCACTCGTGAAGTTTTCTTCTTACTCAATTATACTGCATCATTTACCAATGAATGCCCACCAATATACTCTCGAACAACCTTGCCCTTGTTCCAAAGAGCCAAAATAGTTGGTCATATGTCCTCGCTAGAACTTCTTAATGGTCTCCTATGGCCCTTGTAATAGCCAATCAAGTTGCCCCCTTTATTTCGTTTCTCCTTCACTCCCTTTGTAATGCATGCAATCTGTTGATAAGCACAAAAGTACGATTTGATCTCTTGACACACATGGCCTATACTTGTCACGGGGCCATTACCTCTTCCCAAAAGACATGTCTTCCCATTATCCACTTACTAGAAAAGTTCATCTTGTTATCACGCCCCAAAGGAACTGTATTAGCACCCCACAACCATCATATCAACATTAGTCTCGTGTCGTGGACTTCAAAATGATGTCTCACTTGTGCCTCTACGCCTAACTTAGGTTTTCGCAGAACCAAACTCTTCCCCATATGCCCACGACATCTAGTCAGTAGAGTATCCTCATGTAGGATCAATACCTCTTTATTCTCTTACATAATCTCGAATAGAACCTGTATTCGCTAAATCCCTTAGCTTCTTTTGAGCATTATATTCTACATTTTTGGGGAAAAAATGAGCCCATTAACTCTCCCTTTAGCTCCTAACACATTTTGATAGGACAAACACCATTAATAAACTTGGACCGCTACCACCACTTGGCGTCCCCTATTAGATACACCAAGGCCACCGCGACCTTATCTTTATCTGTTTTAGTATGCGTATATCGGAAATAATGCTTGACGTTGAACAAGAAATTTTCAAACTCCCTAGCATCTCTGTTCCCTTCATACTGCTGAGGTTTTTGAAACCCTATCTACTGTCATCGAATTGCTCATAGCTATTTGTATCAGGTTAACCCGAGTCTTGATCTCATCTAGTCCGAACTTCATATGACTTAATGCTTCTTTTGCCTCCATTACCAAAATCTTTGATAGTCCGGGTCAACTCTTGTGTATTTCCTTTATTGCTCAAAGTCGATCATTTGATGCCATAGCTCTCATGGCAGCCACCACGGCCTCAAGTTCCTTAAACCGACTAGGTCTACCGATCCACCAACTTGTGTTGACGCCCAAAGACTGGGTGTGTTCTCTCTCCGGGCAATACTGTTCCACATTTTCGCGTTTGTCACCATTCTTTCGACACACCCGTAATCATTGTGCTCGCATGACATCGACTTTACAAATAGGTGTGATATTTGTATCGTGTCCTTCTTTGTTACATGAAGCTAACATTTATCCCTCGTCGCATACGACTGTGGCTTCTTGACACCGCCAAACCTTCAAAACTGTCTTGGTTCTCTAATCGATTGCCCCCACATCCTCAAGGAATTGGTAGGAACACACGTCGTCGTAACACACACACAAAGAGAAAATCGACCACGAAATTGGTTAGTCCAATTACATAACAATAAAATGAAATGTACCTCACAAGTTCAATGAGACTTTCCAGTACGACTCTCACTGCAATTCACGCTCTGTATTGCCAAACTCGGGAAGTGCGTTATAACTTCCTTGACCACCACATTTCTATTTTTGGGTAACACCGACATATCCGTGGTAACTGTGTTTTGCTTTTGGTCTCTTGGTCCATACATCAACTTTGACCTAAGCCTTGGCTTTACTAGCTCGCCCCACCAACTAGCTTGTCGGTAGTAGCCCACATCTCCACTGCCCAAATTGGGGATTTTTGTAATACTTGGGTGAGATCTGAATTGTACTTGAATCATCACCACATACCCATCGAGCTTGTGCGTCCCACGCTACTTTTGGCTCGCTTGTGAAGGAACTCCTAAGGAGAGCTTCCCTCAAATGCACCCACATTACCAAGTTGTACCACCCTTGTGTTTCTCACCCAAACGAGTAGCTTTACAAATAGCACTTTGCCTTACCCTTTGTCCATCTCATATTGCAATTTATTGCCAGAGAATCTGGTCCAAACTTACCACACCGCAACACATTCCTTTTTACCTTAAGACCCAATGTTTCTTAAGAAAATTTCCATTTACAAACAAATCATTAGCTATTAGAAACATTTCCCTTAGGCTCCTTGATTTTATCTCGACAATGTAACTTTTCCCGAGAACCCATGATGTGTTCGTCCGCTACAAGAGCCCACAACAACAAGAGGGAGAATACCAATAACTTTGCACTCCCTTTTACTCCATTTTTTTGTTTTGAGAGGGCCACTCCATCCGGCATACAACGATCGTCGTGATCCTTTGACCACTTCGTTAAATAGTTCGAGGTCCTAAGAGTCTTGTCCCGCACTTAGACGATCACACTATACTAAGGTACTCCCACAACAAATGAGTTTTATCATCCCTTTGATTTTATCAACGGGCGAATCCACCACCTTGAAGAACACGACTCCGCCTCCTTGAGGCCCCGAACCCAAAGCAATTTTGGAACGGTTTCAAGTTGTCTCCAACTCTTTCTTTTAGGGTTAGTCTACGAACCCATGACTATCCGTTGTATCACTCTACAACCATCTATACCCACTCCTCTTTTCACCTGGAAAAAGATAGTTAGGCAACAATCAAACACCACAGTGCCGGGATAAACAATATTGCCATTAACTTCCATCAATCAAGAACTTATCCCATTACCCTGGAAATGACGAGCACCAACATGTTAGATTAACAAAAATAAGCACATTTTATGCTTCGGGCTACACACGCCCTTGTACTAACAGGACAAAACAAACATCAATAAGCAAAGGTTACCGACACAAGGCAATGTATCAAAATAAGCATTACTATTACCGATAGCCACCATAGGGAATGACTCTCCTCTCGCGTGATGTGTAAGCATCCCCATATTGCTAGAATTCGTGCCCCCATGCTATGAGGAATACACACTTCATCATGTCCCATAGACAGCCTTCAACGAGCCTTTAAAGCAACTCAAAAAAAATATTGCCGGTGTCCCAAATCACGGACATGCACTACTATGCAAAGATCAATCTCATCCACAAAAGTTCTTGCGCTTCTTTGCGCCTCAACTCGATCGCCGTCTCGATCAGCCAACAACAATGTTACGCTCAGAACGAACAAATGAGCACCACCACTGTGCCCTAATTCATCGGCGCCACCGCGCTTAATGTAACACATCCGCACTACCTTGCCAAACCCACCATAGACACCTTTGCGCCTTGACTAGGTCTTGATCAATCAGCATAAGGAGTCACCCGCCTACCCCACTCGAGGAAGCGCTTGGCGAGGTTCTAGCCACCGCCTACCCCTCACAGGGGCGCTCGGCGTGAAACTAGACCACCCCGCCTACTCCACTAATGGATGCGCTTGGCGTGACATTACACCATCCCGCCTACTCCTTGAAGAGAAGCGCTTGGCGTGGGATTAGACCACCCGCCTACTCCCCACATGGGAACGCTTTGGCGTAGTCCCCACCCCGCCTACTCCGGTCAAAGAGCGCTTTGGTTTACTATCATTCGACCGCGCTACTCCATTCACCGGAGCGCTTGGCGTAGAATGCACAATCCAGCGTCTCTGCGCACAAAAAAGTAGTCTTTTTTTTTCCCGTCATGATGATCCACCGCCTACTCCACCCGTGGAGCGCTTTGGCGTGAGACCAACCGATCCACAAATAGTCTCACACTCATTTTTGCTACGCATCCGTCTGGCGTCACCACGCACCACGCCACTAAATAAAGCATCATAGTGTTCCGGTTGGTACACGAGCACTATGGCGTCTCGTTAACAAATACGCACCATCGCATCAAAAGCCATAGCCAAACGCCACCATCACATGAGTACATTGTCCATCGATTTCGCTCGATACCACGTGTCACGGACAGCCCCCTTTGCTCGGTTGGCAAGCCGTGCGGCACTTGAAATGGGTGTTACCCGGACAAGTCACCTTCCTCATGCCTCATTGTCCAAGGAGTTATCTCGGTCGAGCCTTCTCGTGGTCACAAGGCCCTAAGGCTTTAGAGTTTTGAAATCCGCAGGCCTAGCGATATTGCACTCCAACCTCGTACTTGACCACAAGCGCGATATGGGACCCTATGGCCCCAAACCGCCCCTAGGTATTTCTCGGAGGGAGACAAGTCGCCAACCACTAGGCCCCATCGCCGCACACCTAGGCCCCACATAGGCCTAGGAGTAGGTCGCTTACACCAAGGAAGCTCGGTCGCTAGCCCAGCGAGGGGGATGGTGGAGACCCGACACTGCACTACTTCCTCCTAAAGAGCTAAATAAACTTACCAGAATGCCGTGAGTAGGCGTTGCTTCGTCCCAAATGAGGACACTTTTTCGGATAGGGCCTTCATCGCCTTCCTAAAGCTTCTCAACTTGCACCCTTGACTTGGTAGCTCCTTAGGGACTGCTCATATCATCACTCGGTCCACCATTGCTCGGTAACGAACGGGCTTGTCAAGGCAGGGTCGTAATATAATAAGGGATGGCCTTGACACTAAGCTTGTAGCTTCCTTGAAACTTCTCGAAGCAGCGGCAACCTTCTTTTCAGCTCAAGCTCCGGAGCCATTCATGAGTTCATCATTATGAACCCAACTTAATGAATTGATGAGTAGATAAATATATAGATCGATTTTTTATTGTAATTTAATTTTTTATAATTAACATTTTTTATATAGAACTTCTATCTTTTTGAAGACGATATAGAACTTATATTTTGAATAAAAATGTTACTTATATAATATAGGGTAAAATTTTAATACACATATTATGTAAAATTTATACTCTAAACGTCAAATCCTAAACTCATAATCCTAAGTCATAAAAAGCTAAACCCTAAACTATAAACATAATACCTTACATTATAAACACTAACCTTAAGTTATAAACCTTAAAACTTAAATTCTTAAACTTTAAACCCTAAACTAATATCAAAAAATTTTCCTATAATATAGGGTTATATTTTGATACACACAACCCTTCATATTTAAACTATAAAATCTAAAACCTAAATTCCAAACCCTAACACCTAAACCCTAAACTCTAAACTTTAAATTCTAATCATAAATCCTAGGCCCACGGCTATAAATTCTATAAGAATGAACTTTTTATACCTCTAATTGAAAAATATTTGCTGCATTTGATTTATGATTAAATTATTATAAACTTTTCTACCTCTAATTGTGTATCATTTCAATTTTCTTTACTCTCCGTCAAGGAAAGCTTAAAAGATGATATGTTTGCACTATACAGCCCCGAGTGAATATGTTCTGTAACTAAGTACTGGATGTCAGGCCACTATCACAGAGGTGATAAGTACTGGTATTTGTGTTCTTCATCTGTCATTGGATTTTGCAGTTTTACATGATAAAGCCATTTTCATACCTGAGCTAATCTCTGTGGCTGTTAAGGGGTTCCTCTTCCATCTGGATTTTGACAAGCTTTATTCAGGAAGCTCCTATGGAACTTTTCGCATTCGAGACGGTCACACTGGACAGTGTGTTCGTTTGACTAGCCTCGAAGATGAAGCAGGGGCGAATCCACACAGGTGAAATAGCAGATCATTAATAAACCCAGCAGATGAGCTTGTCAAATGAACATTACAAAAATATAACACCAGTTATTCAAGTGTTTGAGAATGTATATCAGATCCCATCAATACTAAGATATGCTACAGAAACCCTAAAGATCTAATGAGAGTGACCAAATGAACCTAGTCATGCTTCTTAAGCTTGAACTTTCCCTTGGGGATCTTGCTCAGTACACCGGAATCCAGCTTTTTATAGTGATTTTGAAGCTGCTCAAACATATTGTAAGCAAAGCCATCTATTTGCTCATCATACCTCTCATACAGGACTGGTAATGTATGGGCTGCAACAAAACCTGAGAAGCAAAATAAAAACTTGTATGGTTAAAAAACCTGACAAGCAAGAAGGTAAAGGTGTCTTTTGCAATGGTTAAAAAACTGAGCAAGAGGTAAGACTGGTGAGACCTTAAAGTTACCGGTTCAACTGGTCCGATCAGTTGACTAGTTGAACCAAATGGCTTCAGTAAAAAATATATATAAAGTATCAAATATACTATATAGTTTAAATATACATTTAGTTAAAATGTATGGTCTTTAATATAAATCCAATGGGTTAGAACTTAGAAGTTCACATCTTATTAAATAAACTTAAAGAAATAAAAAAAAAATCTAAGTGGCAGGAGAGTTGTTTCATAACATATAGTGGACTAAAGTAGGCAATGGTTCCGGTTCAACCAGCAGGTCCTATCGGTCTGGTTTTCCAAACCCACATTACCCGAGTCTAACACATTTCAGACAAGGGTTCAGGGATATAACCCCCGAAGGACCCTCCAAATATACAGAAAAACTAAGAAAGAATTGAACATATTCGTGTTGGACACAAGCCCTTATATTCCAATCACACCCAAGTCCGAGTAACAGAGCACACAACCACACATCCGAGTATTACCATGCTTTTGTCTTTTTAAATGGAACTACCGTGCTGTTAATGCAAGATAGTTAATAAAACTTCTTACCAACGTAAAAAACAGTCAAAAAGTTGCACCAGCTTCCAATAACAGCAGCAACCCACAAGCTTACTGCAACCTGAAATGGTTTTGATCATTAATATTTCACTCCAGCAAATCTAGTGTGACAGAGGAAACTTGTTAGAAATGCAGTTTCAATAAAATGTTCTTCTCCCACATACTGTGATCGTAAGCAAAGTTGATAATGATAAATAATAGGCTAAAACAATGCAAGTTTTTTCGGCCTTTTGGATCAAACATGCCGAAACTTGTTCCAAAATACTTTTTCATTTGATTTTCAAACTTTTTTTTTGGATTAAGTCTCTAAAGTTGCACCATTTACTAACATTTCACTTTAATATTTTCAATTTTAACAATCAATTACAAGTTTACAACCAATAAAAATAAAAAAGTAATTTAAGAACCAGTTTAGAGAAAGAGTGAAGAATGCCACAATAAGTAGAATACATAAAGAAATTGATCACAACTTTGCTTCATCCTGCATTAACAATACACAATTTAAGAATTTGCTGAATGTTTCTAGAAATATATGCCAGAAATTTTAAAGTCTTAAATGAAAAATCAACCCCTAAACTATACCTTTTGTTTGTTTTTAGCCCTTAAACTATTCTTGGTCAAAATAAGCCCCTAAACTATCATTTCTGGTCACTTTAAGTCCGATAGTTATTTAAGTCAAGAAAATTATTTCAACTAATAAGATGTTGACACATCACAAAGATTTTTTGACCAATAGATAGTTTAGGGACTAAAAGAAAAAAATTGACATAGCTTAGGTACTTATTTTGACCAAAAAATAGTTTGGGGACTTAAAGTAACCAAAAATGATATTTAAGGGCATATTTTGACCAATAAATAGTTTAAGGGTAAAAGCAAACAAAAGACATAGTTTAAGGGCTGATTTTTCATTTAAGTCAATTTTAAAAGGTAAATGGATCAGCAAGGACCATTTACTTTGCAAGCATGTGCTGCTAAGGGAAGAGTACTAGGAAAATATCAAGAGCCTACCACAAGAAATTGTTTCAGGTTTCCTCGGCATGCAACATTCTGCAGCAACTGTAAGCCTCGGTTCAACTCAGCACCAACTGACCTACCAATGCTGACAAATAATTCGTCGGGCAAAACAAGGCGTGTCACTTGAGAAGATGACCTGTTTCCATCAAGTAATTTTACCATAAAACTTATGCAATCCAATCAGCAGAACACATAGAAGCAAAACCTTGAAGAGCAACAAATAAAAGGAAATAAAAGCAGCAGATAAGCACCTGGTAAGAAAACCTGAGGCATTTGACCAAACAAACTGAGCAAGCATGCCAAGAACCAAAGCAAAGCATAGAACGGTTAGGAAATGGTAATTAAGCCATTCAAATAGAACCCTGCTGTTGCACCAGCTATAACACTTGCTGAGCTCTTCTTGTTCCTCCATAACAAAACATCAGCAGCTGCACAATTTACGGTAACAACATTTATCGATGCAGGAGGATTCTATCAATTTCAAGAAAAGGGTAGAAAGTCCTACATTTTCCACCCCCCAATATATGGTGGACAGGCCTCTGACGTCCAAAAAGCCGGTTGAAGCCAGAGACAACCGAGTTCGATTTCTCTTCCTCAAAAAAAGACACAGATTTTTTCTTAGAAACACTATCAGCAAAGGTCTCCACCAGATTGCTCAACAGGTCCTCTGATGTTATTTTCTCAGGCATTATTCTTGTGCTTCAAGAAAATAGACAAAATTATTCTCCAAGAATAAAAACAGCCTTGAAATCTCATCAATATTCTAACATCTCATAAATAATTTGAAGTTTTTTCAACAGTAGATTTGAAATATTAATGGGAAAAAAGAATTCAAAAAACAGAATCCCAATAATTAATCTCATTACCACACACAAACAAAAAAAAATCCTTTTGCTTTGGCTCCTCACTAGACACATATAAACAACCAACTGAAATATAAGAAACCTGAATCCAGCACTTGGCTGGTCCTATTGCAAGAAAACCTATGATTGATAGTTTCTAAAGTATCAAAGCAGACTAGGCAGACTAAATGATAGTTGAAAAATTATCATGTTTCAATTTTTAGCTAACCCCTACTAAATTTTGAGCATTGGATTTAGCAATTGAAACTTCATTTCAGATATAATAACCATACTGAATTAGAATTTTAAATGTTTATATTTGAACTGAGTTTCAATACACGAACTTCACCCAAAAAACAAAACAAAAAGGAAAGGAAAAGACATAGTAGTAGAAATAAATCAAGCAAAAAATTAGTATCTTCAAAGCTTCAGAATTTTGCTACTGCAGTTGAAAAATAGAATCCTCAGAAGTATCCAAGTTCAAGAGAAAGCAAGCACGATCAAAAATCCAAGAACCAAACAAAACCAGCAACAACGAGAAAGATAAATACACCCCAGAATTTTAAACTAAGAACTTTACTAGAATCAAACGTAAAAGAAAGCAAGCAAGATAAAAAATCCAAGAACCAAACAAAACCAGCAACAACCAGAAAGATAAATACAACCCAGAATTTTAAACTAAGAACTTTACTAGAATCAAACGTAAGAAAAGAGAAAACCATAATCAAAGAATTGCAGAAAATATCTTCATTTGTACAGAAAAGAAAACAAAGGATGAAAAAGAGCACGAATCAGGGAGAGAGAAAGATAGAGAGAGGCAGGTGATACGTTTGAGGATGGTGGGTGATACTGACAAGAAATGAATGGAGAGTGGAGGAATCAAATACTATAAATTATTTACGCCTTGTACGTGAGAATCACATTCACTCCCTAATCTTCAAATTATTTTAAAAGTACAAGCGTTTCAACTTTTTTAATTATGACATAAACAGTGAATTGAATCGGTAGGTAGATAAATGCCGTAATTAGTTTATAGTATATAATAATAACAATAAATATTTATGATTGAAAAATAATAAAATATATTTTTTGAATAGTTTTAAGGGGATTATAGAAGAATAAAAAATCCTTCATTCTTCCTAAACTAGAGTTTTTATTATTTATTTATAATAACTTACACATCTATAATAATAAAGAGTTTTTAATATAAGATAAGTGTTCAAGTTATCTTTTGTTTTAATTATCTTATTTTTTTATTATAGTTGTCGGTAAATGTTTAATGATTCATTCTATTTAATAGTTTAAAGTTGATTCGGTAAAAAAATTATCATTCAATCATTATTTGACATGTGATTTAATTTTTAATTTAAAAGTTAAAAACTTAATTTCTAAAAATTCCTAAATTTTCTATTTTAAAACCCTTTAAATCTCTAAACTCCAAATTCTTAAATTTTTTATCACCGTCAAACCCGCGCCATCGCAATAATGATTCATTCTATTTTTTATCAGAACCATACATAATTGATCCGGTTGGACACGTCTAAAATATGTTAAAAATTTAAATCAAATTTAGAAAATGACATTAACCATAATATACGAGCTTATTTTTTATTTTGAGGTATAACGCCTTTATATCTAAACTAAAACTGGCCCCACTCCATAGTCTCGCCTTTCACGTGGGAATGAATAATATGAATATTTAATAGCACACATAATTCTAACATCATGTTTAGATAAGTTGAAAGGAAAACGAATGAGAGAAAAGGTTTATTATTTTTGTTTTTATCACAAAATAAAGGTTTTGATTATACCTTTTCGGGTGTCTAATTTTTTTTATTAAATTAAGTGTTTAAAATTTTATTCTATTATATTTTAAATTTTTATTCGTTAATTATCGTAAAAAAAAATATGTTATCTAAAGAATGCAAGATACATGACTTGTTTCTTGATTTATTTATTTTTAAAAAAATCTTAAAATTTTAATTTTTCTTAAAAATACCCAAATTCCCTTTTTATAAGACCCTTTAATCCCTTCTCTACCACTGTCGAATCAACCACCACCCCTCAATCTTTCCGTTGTGGGACTTCGGTACTTATTATTTCACTTTTTCATCGCCGTAAATTGATAGTAGCGAATCAAACTTTTCAACTCTTGCAACTAAAAGAGAAAACTTCATTTTCATGTAAGGGGAAACATAATGTTCGTTGGTGACAAAAAAAATATAGAAATTTGATGTTTTTAGAGAAAATTTTGGAAATTTGAGTTTTTTTCTTTAAATTAGCTTTTTTAAATTTTAAAAATAAAAATAAATTTAAAATCAAGTCGCGTGTTGACTAAATAATTATATTTTTTAATAGATCAACATTAAAATGTTAACAAAATAAAATATTAAACATAAAAATTATAACAGAATAAAATACTTTGAAAAAAGAATTAACACTTAAAATAAAAATGGGTAAAGTACATAGATGGTCACCAAACTTTTAGGGCGTTTTTATTTTGGTTACCAAACTTTTAAAACTTTCATTGAGGTCATCCAACTTTTATTTCGGTTTTGTTTTGATCCCTCCCGTTACCTTTGTTAAAAAATGATGACATGTCTCGTTATTTTTCTTTTTCTTCAATAAAATAATATATTTTGTGGGTCCCACAGCTAAATAAACCATCCACCTAGACCATCTCTTTCTTCTTCTCCAAATCTCTGTAACTTTTTTACTTGATATCTTCCAACTATCTTTCTGCTAATTAAAAAAAGTCAAGTAGAATGAAGGAACTTGCTTTCAAAAGGCAAGTGGAGCTTGAGGAAATATTTGACCATGCTCATATAGAGATAAACCCAGAGGCTGCTAGGGAGAAAATTATGGCTATGATTGATTCTAAGAATGTTGAGCCCGTTGAGTTACTAGCTGGCATGGATTGCAAAAGCGAAAGAAGAAGTCGTTAGTAAAAAAGAAATATCGGATAAGATTGAAAAATGGATGTGAGCTTGTGAAGAAGAAAGCTGGCTTGACGATTACAATCGGGTACTTATCACTTCTCCCTCAACCTTGCTTTCTCTTCTGCTTCTTGCTCCCACCTCTCTCTCTTTCCTTTTTGGGTAGGATCGATGAGTGTATTTGATAACTTGTTTGTAATATGCGTAAATGAACTTATATCTCAATCTTTTAGGTTTTAGCATAAACATTTGGTTCTTGGAGGATGCCCATTTTGATCTTTAAATTTTGTTTGAGATTCATATCATTCATGTTATGATACTTATTGTATTTTATTCAACACATTGTCCAGGTTCATTGATGCTTTCCAAGGTAAAATAGTGTCTTCAGTTGAAGATGCTATTACCAAGAACATCTAGAAAGGAATAATGAAACTAGACGCGAAGTTGCAGTCAATTCCGAAACAACTCCACGTTAATAGTATTGTTGCATTGAATGTTCATGGATGACCCTTTGTTAACTAATTCTTCCGTGGAGCTTGAAATTAACAGCTTATTCAATGAAGCAAATGAAATTTCAATTTCAAACTATTACTGTAAAAGATCATAATTTTTTTTCCGGCAATGATTTAACAAAGATGGTTGAAATCTCTTTACATGAAAAAAGTTTTTGAGTCTGCTGCATCAGTGTACTTCAATGGTGTGAAACCTGCAATCAGCATTGAACTTCAGAGAAATTACTTCTCTTTTATTGAAAGTATATTGAGACTGCAGAAAAGTTATCTAAAATGTAACTTGATGTCAATTGGATGGTTAAATAAATGGGTATATTCTCTTTTGGTGGTCAGAGTGATTATACGCATTGGACTGTTGATGAAATACCCGAGTCACTAATGAACACTAACGAATGGAAAAATATTATACCTCAACTGTATGAGAAATATCCAGATGATGATATGAATCTTCATACGACAGTAACTTCTCCACCAATCATACAAGTTGCAGAGGAGGGAACTTGTTCAAAGATTTGGAGAAGAAGAAGAAATAGAAGGTTCATGTGGATGGTTTAATTAGCTATGGGACCTATAAAATATATTATTTTATTAAGGAAAAGGAAAACTAACGAGTCACATCATCATCTTCTAACGGAAGGTAACGAGATAGATCAAAATGAAATCAAAATAAAAGTTGGATGACTTCAATAAAAATTTTAAAAGTTCGGTGATCAAAATAAAAGTACCCTAAAAGTTCAGTGACCATCTGTGTACTTTACCCAATAAAAATGTACACATTTTGTAATAAAGCCTTTAAATTTTCAAATAGTACATTTTCCTAGATTATTCATGGAAATTGTCATTCCAACGTCATTGACAGAAATAAACTTTTTCTTTTGGCTAATTGTTGTATCACATAAGACAAAAGGACACCCTGACAGTGAAGTCTGCATATGTTCGCAACAAAATTTTTTTGCTCTTTTTTATATTTAAAGATTAAAAAAATAAATTTTAAATTATAAAATTTAAATTCTATTTTTAATTTTTTAAACCCTAACTTTAAACCTTAATCTTAAATTATAAATTTAAAATTTTAATTTAGGATCATAAATAGAAACACTAAAAAAATATATTCATATTTTCATTGATTAAACGAAAGGTATGGTCGAGTCAGTACGCTTTTCATGGGTTTGAAAATATAAATCGCATTTTGGGCTTTTCTCTTTCTTCGGGTTTATAATTTCATCGCCCCAACTAGTCATCCCAGTGCGTTTGGCCCTTCAATGCAACATTAAAAAATAGGGTAAAGTTCTGATTGTTTAAAGAAAAGCTTAATTTTATATACATATCGTGTAAAATTTATTTTACATAAATTTGTATATTTATATTATAAATTTAAATTCTAAATTATTAACCTAAACCCCTAAAATACTAAATCATAAACTCTAAACCATAAAGCCTAAATTCTAAATATTAACCTTAAATTTTAAATACTACAACCCAAACCCCTAAACTCTAAACCCTAAATTAAACCCCCTAACCCCTAAAACCAAAAGGCTTGTGTAAAATTTAGTTTACACCGCCTGTGTATTAAAGTTTTTCTCTTAAACAAATAGGGTAAAGTTTACAAATAGTAACTGAACTTTGGTCAATTATTTAATTTGGTAATCAAATTTTCATTTGGTTCAATATTACCATTTAAACTTTTAGTTTTGCTTCAAGGTTATCACTGACTCGTTAACTGCCATTAAAATATTTTATATAATAACACATTTAGTCATCTACATTTGCATATTCAAACAATTTAGTCCTAATTAAAAACAATAATAAATTTAACCCTCATTATCTACACATTGTTTCAATTTGGCCCTATTTTTAATTAAAAATAATTTGACCCTAAACACTAAACACTAAACCCTTAAATATAATAATTTAACCCTAAATCTTGAGTGTTTAGGGTTTATGATTTATGGTTAAATTATTATAGTTAAGGGTCTTGAATTTACTATTTAGGGTTTATGGTTTAGTGTTAAATTATTATATTTAAGGGTTTAAGGTTTTGAGTTTAGGGTTTAGTGTTAAATTATTTTTAGTTAAAAATATGGCCAAATTGAAATAATGTGTAGATTAGGGGTGATAACGAGTCGAGCCGAGCTCGAAATTTTAGGCTCGAGTTTGAATTGGATAGTTTGAGCTCAACTCCACTTGTCGCTTTCCTTAAATTGCTTTTAAATATTTTTTTGAAGTTTTGAAAAATAACATGTGAAAATCTATTTGGAAAAAAGATAATATTTATTTAACCATAATAACAAGTTAACAATACTAAACATATATACATTATATATATAATTATTTCGAGCTTGTTCACTAGTTTTTCGAGTCGAGCTTGGGTCGGCTCAGATCGGCTTGTTAAGGTCTCGAGCCGAGCCCGAGTAGCTTGCAAACTAGTCAGGCTCATCATCACCCCTAGTGTAGATAATGAATGTTAAATTTATTATTTTTCAAATTAGGACTAAATTGTTTGAATACGCAAACGTTAAGGACTAAATATGTTATTATATAAAATATTTTAATGGAGGTTAACAAGTCAGTGGTAACATTAAAACAAAACTAAAAAATTAATAATAATATTAAAACAATTGAATATTTAATTATTAAATTAAATAATTGACCAAAATTTAATTACCATTTATGGACTTTATAAAAAAATCAAATACGGAAACATAATGGATAATATTGAGTGCGAAAGCTATAAATAATAAATGCAACGATGGTTACATGATGCATACGAGAAAACTCTGGAAGTCCCTTGATTGATATACATCCAAAATAGAAATCCGACATTGACTTAGCCAATCTAAGTGCACCAATAAGAGCCTCAACCACCTTATCCCCATAATTCCCATAATCCAATTCATTTTCCTCATCAAATTCCCGATCCCCCCTTCACGTATCAAATCAAAACCTCCCCGCCCACACCACACTCATTTTAGTTTGGCACATTAGATCACCAATGGCCTCTACCACATGCTTCCTGCACCACCGTGCGCTCATCACCACTGCTACCAGATCATCGATATCAACTTCGTCCTCGTCGCAGCAGCGCCTAGTTGCAAACGTCAGGCCAAATCAACTGCCGGTTTGCAGTGCTGCTCAGAAACAGGCCGATCATGATGATTCGGGAAGCAACGCTGTCATCTCCCGTAGGTTGGCTCTCACTCTGCTCATTGGTACAGCAGCTGTTGGCTCTAAGGTTTCTCCTGCTGATGCTGCCTATGGTGAAGCTGGTAACTTACCTTAATTGTATCATTTAATTTGTCTAATGCATAAGAAACTCTATCTGAATTACGTTTCTTTCATCTGATGCTCGGAAGCGATGTCACGTGATCATTACTCTTTTTAAGAGTGTTTGGAGAAATTGATATTGTAGATCGTGGTGATTTTGGAAATAACGAGTTGATTGGATGGCAGCAAATGTATTTGGAAAGCCGAAAACAAACACAGAGTTCAGACCATACAATGGGGAAGGGTTCACGCTGTCATTACCATCGAAATGGAACCCCAGCAAAGAGGTTGAGTACCCTGGTCAAGTCCTGAGATACGAGGACAACTTCGACTCCACCACCAATGTTGCTGTCATGGTCACTCCAACCGATAAGAAGACCATTTCCGACTTCGGTTCCCCTGAAGAGTTCCTCTCCAAGGTTAATTTCTGATCATTACATACATATATACATACAATTTATGTGGTTTATTGATTTATTTGCTTCTCATGCATCTTTGTAGGTGGACTATCTGCTTGGAAAACAAGCATACTCTGGCTTAACTGATGCCGAGGTATCATTCATCAAACATGAAAAAACTTTAAAAATCGAATATCCTAAGGTCGACACACATACTCATATCTAACACGCTCATTAGTAACATAGTCCCGTGTGTCCCCAAAACCATGCATTTCCTAGGCTTATTCTGTTTCCAATTACAAGCAAATCTGTAATATCCTGAAATGGGGGTGCATGCAGGGTGGGTTTGACTCAAATTCTGTGGCAACTGCAAACATATTGGAGACTTCAATTCCGGTGATCGATGGGAAAAAGTACTACTTCTTGTCGGTGCTGACAAGAACTGCCGACGGAGACGAAGGCGGCAAGCACCAACTAATCAGTGCCACCGTAAACGGTGGTAAGCTTTACATCTGCAAGGCACAAGCTGGGGACAAGAGGTGGTTTAAAGGAGCTAGAAAGTTTGTGGAGAGCGCTGCAAATTCCTTCAGTGTTGCTTAATTGAAAAATCTTGCATTTTAACGAGAGAGTAATAACTTTATGTTCTGTTTCTGATATGTGTATAATTCTGAAGTGTCACATAAATAATTAAGGAGGAACCCTAATGTATATTACTCCGTATATGATCCTTCTGTGTCTGTAATTCTGTGTGTATGTATGGGAATATACTAGTTTTTTTTTTTTTTGCATCGATATATTGCACGAACAATTTAAAATCTACTAAATCAATTTAATATCAGATTCAACTTTTTTAACTATTATATTTTAAATAATTAAATTGCAATGATGCTTTTCAAATCTAATTACAAGAAATTTAAGCAATGAAAAAAATAAAATAAATGTTTCACGATAACCGAAAGTTATATATTTATGAAAAACGTTATCTAAAATTTAAATTTAGAAATGTATTATGTTATACCGGGAATTAGAGTTGGGCGTTCGATCGAGACGAATAAAACAAATTCGAGTTTACAAATCATATTTTATAATTCAAATTTTATTTAAATTTTTTTTGAATCGAGTCGAGTTTATGAAATATGAGTCCAGTCGAGTTTTCGAGTTTCTATACAAATTTTATGAAATCGTATTTTCACATGTGATATACATAATATATCATGCAGAATCGATAGACTCGACTCGAATATGAAAAACTTATCAACTAATTACTAAAAATTTTATGATATTTTAAGGCTTAAGGGTGTAAGAAGCCCTTGAACTTTTGGAAAAAATCAATTAAGCCCCTGATCTTTTTTTCACCTAATTAAGCCCTTAAATCAAAAAATTGAATCAATTAAGCCCTTTGACCAATTTTGATCATTAAATCTTGACAGTTTTTCTTTAGATATTACCGGCACATGATACACTACAGTTCTATAACGTTGCATTTAAAAAAAATCAAAAAGTATTTTTATAAGTTTTTTATAGAATTTTTAGAACATTTAAAGATTTTTTTTAATAAAATAAAAAATTATGAAAAAAAGTCAAATGAAAACACTGTGACACAACGCACTGTAATAATGGATAACAAATTGTTCATATTTAATGGTCAAAATTAGTCAAAGGGCTTAATTGATTAAATTTCTTGGTTGAAGGGCTTAATTGAGTACAAAAAAGTTCATGACTTTAATTACTTTTTTTTTCTCTAAAAGTTCAAAAGCTCCTTGCACCCTTAAAGCTTATTTTTAATCGTTTTAATACGTGGTAGTATCTCATTGTGATGCAACACTCCTTTTAAAACTTAATGATGAGAGGACAAAGTGATGGATGAAATATAAGTATATCAGAATGGACAAAAATCTTCTCCTTCTTGATGTCATTTTCTATGTTATAACATAAAAAAATTAAATTTTAAACTTTAATTCTAAATTCTAAATTTTAAACCTTAAATCATAAAGTCTAAAAAATACATCTTACCTTAAATTTTTTAAACTCTAATTTTAAACCCTAACCTTAATTTTAAGCCTTAAATCTAATATTTTTGGTGTATAACATAAATAAGACACAAAAAAGGCTAAAAGATTTATATTCTATCAAAATAACTAAAAGAAAGAAGAAAGTAATAATTTCACTATAATACAAAGATCAAAACATATATTAAGCCAAAAATTATACTATGGTTTATGATTTTTTAAAGGCTTAGTACATACTTTAGCCCTTCTACTTTAGTATAATTCTCACTTTGACAAATTTATTATTTTTTATTGATTTACCCCCTTAACTTTTAATCTTTTATCACTTTAGACCCTTTACAATTTCATTTTAAAAAATAATGATGTGACCAAATCAAGTCCTCGAATGTGTAAAAAGAAAATTAAAACATTTATTACACATGGAAAAACTTGATTGGGCTACATGGCCTTTTTTTTTTGGAAAACGTCAAAGGACTAAAGTGGTAACTATTGAAAGTTGAGAGGTTAAACTAATAATAAAAAGTCAAAGTGAAATTTCACTAAAGTACAGGGCCATTTAAGGTATAATAATTTTTATAAACTTTCCTTAAAATAAAATGTGGTAAATTAAGTAACCTATCAATGAACTTTACTTTTAAACCTATTTTGATCATTAAAGTCTCAAAATGTTCAATTTACTCATTGAATATCAGACATTGAACTTTTTTTGTTACACTATTCCGTTAACTTTTTGACAGAGTTATGATGTGAATGTCGTCCACTGTTCACTTTCATCGGATTCCACCATCGACGATCATAAATGGTGGTCGTTCGGTCCCAAATTTCACTAATCGTTTTGTCTCGGGTCCCTGAGTCTGAATCCGACCTTCGTTTCTTCGAAAAATGCTTTAAAGTCTACAAATTGAAAAAAAAAACTTTCAATTTTCTCTCTCGTCGATCGCTTTCCTTCACTATTAGATGAAGCTCATTTCTCAGTATATTACTTCTTTCATGTCGATGAAATTTTTTATCATTCGAATTTTGAAGAAATTTTTTCATTCGTCGGTAGATGGACGTCGTTTATATGTTAATGAAGAAGAGACAAAAAAAGTTTAATGTCTAAATTTCAGTGAGTAAATTAAATATTTCAAAGTTTTAATGATCAAATTATATTTGAAAGTAAAGTTCAATGACGATTTATTAAATTTACCCAAGAAAATAATTACAAAAAAGAATGGGAAAAAACGTAGTAGGTTAGAGGAAATACCTTCGCAGTTCAGAAGTACCTTCTTCACTCCCTCTTTCCCTTATTTCTCGTTTCCCATTCCAACTCTTCTTCGTTTTCTCTTCTCTCCCTGCGACTCAAAGCCACTGTACCATCTTCATCTCTTTCAACAAATAACTCTCATATAAAACAGATTCCCGCGATTCCAACTCCTCCCCTGACCTTCCGTTAACAAAGAGATACCTTCACTGCTGCTTGCAAGCCTCGCCTTCCAACAAAATTCTCTTTATTCTCTGAAGGAAAACATTCAACTTCTCCCATTTTCAGGTACCTTCCTCCGATCGTCTTATTTTTTTTCTTCTTTTTCCCCCCCATTCGCTATGTATTTTTTTCTTGGTGGGTATTTGTTGATTATTATTTTTTCCTTTTGTATTTGTTTCTTGGATTAGTCATTATTCTAAAGTTCAATTCTTTTGTCAGCTGATTAAAAACTTTATTTTTTGCTATGGGTTTTGGATGTTCTTTTAGTTCATGGTATTAATGTCTGTTAAAAATGTTGCTTGATTCATTAAAGGTTGTTGGATTTCTTGGATGGGTGTTCCCCATTTTCCTTTTTCGGGATTTTTTTTGACCTACCTGCTTGTTGGATCCGAGGAATCTGCTACTTTTTCTTCGAAGATCTAGCTTTTTTATATAAATCCTTGGCTTGATGCATTTAATTGTTAGAAAAATGTAGCGGTCTACCCTTAGAGAATGTTGGTAAAATAATGTAAGTTAGGCCTGTAACCTGTTACCATTTTATTGTTTAAAATCTTTGGAATTTAGTGAAAATTGTTGTTATTTAGGCTCTTTTTAACAATTCTGATGGCAGTGCCCTTTAATTTGTTTTTTTAGGTTTGATTCTTTAGACGAATACTTGGCTTAGTGCATCTAAGTGTAAGGGTTTTCATGAGAGAGAAGCAGTCTATTCTTAGAGCATGTAGGTAAAATAATGTAAATTAATCCCTATCACGATTTTTTTGTTCCCTTTTTTTAATTTGCTTTTTTTTTTGGGGGGGTGGGGGTTCTTTCAGCCTTCACAGTTCAATTTCATTGTGCAATGTTAGTATTGATGATGGCGAGTGTGTAAAACCATCCACGCTTTAGCTCTATGGTTGTAGTTTAGGGGCTGTCTTTTCTCATTTGAGCTTGAAGATATATTCTGGTGGTAAATTTCTGTATGGTGTTTTCTTCCAGTAGATGGCATTGGAAACGGCTACTCCCCCAGCTACTCCAAGTGCCCGAGTTGTTGGAAATGCTTTTGTTGAGCAGTATTACCACATTCTTTACAACACTCCGGAGTTGGCTCACAGATTCTATCATGATTCAAGTGTGCTTAGCTGGCCTGACTCCAATGGTGTGATGACATCAGTGACAACCATGCAAGTAAGCTGCATGGCTTGTGTTATAACTTCTCGATGTTCTTCTTTTAGTTGGTTCTAAGAGTTTCTGATCATTGATCTTTCAAGTTTCAAATTTCTTGAAAACATTCAGCATGTACTAATTCTCTATGCTGATGATGTACATTTAATATATGGTGACTTGGTACCTACTACATGGTTAAAGGACGGTAGATTACCCTATGATTTAGGCGCTTGAGTCTGTAGGTTTTGTATGATGCTTCCGAATATAACACCGTATCATGGAAATAGGATTCTCAATTTGGAAATAAAATGAATGTTATGCTCCAACATATTTCTCTTCATATGTGATTTTTGTTTCTGCTACTATTGTTACTTCAGTAATAAAGATTAACTTAGTTGGAGCTTAACTTAATACAAATTTCTTTTGGTTTTCATTTAATAAAGGGCATAATGTTCTGAAAAAATGTCTCATTCATTGGGTCAATTTTATATTCATCTCGGATTCACAATATTGCACATCCATTCGGTAATCTTGAACATATAGTAGAATTCAATTTAGTAAACATGAAAAATCCATCACACGTGCTCTAGCTCTTCCCCCCACTCTTCCCTTTAAATGTTCTTCATTTTCTGGAAGTTGAAATTGTAATATTATCATCCTTTTTAGTTTCCAATAACAAATAGTATGTTGTTATATTGCGTTATAACTTATAAATTTATAATTGCTTTCAGTTTTATGCTATTATCTGGTGCAAAGTCATTCCAATAACATTTTTCTTGAACAGGGTATTAATGAAAAGATTCTCTCCTTGGATTACAAAAATTACAAGGCTGAGATTAATACTGCTGATGCCCAGAAGTCTTACAAGGAAGGGGTAACTGTGCTAGTAACTGGATGTCTAACGGGCAAGGATAACTTGAAGAGAAAATTTGCACAATCTTTTTTCCTTGCTCCCCAGGACAATGGGTACTTTGTTTTGAATGATGTATTAAGGTATGTTGAGGATAGTGAATCCTCGGAGAATCAGAAAGTTAATGGTGTTTATGATGCTCCTAGAGTGCCTTCTGCAGCAGAACACGGTAAACTTAAATTGTTGTCTTTTTTCTTTTCTTCGTGTTTTATTGGATTTTTTTTTTCAGTTATCTTATTTGGTTGGCAGAGCCTACTCAAGACATGGATCCTTCTGCAACAGATGCAGTAACTGCTCTTGTGGAAGAGAATCAAAATGCTGCTGAGCAAGTTTCTGAGCCATCAGACCAGGAAAGACAGTTGGTTAATGAACAAGAGGCTCTTCCAGCATCCCAGTCTCATTCAAATAGTAATGATATTCCGGTAGTTGCTGAATCAGCTTCTTCAGCCCAAGAAGACACTCCAAAGAAATCTTATGCATCAATTGTGAGTTTATAAATGAACATCTACTTTCCAGTTTTTGCATTTAGTTGCTTGTTAAGTTTCTTAGTTATTATTATAGGTAAAAGTACCAAAAGGGAGTTTGGGGCCAACTAGAGTCTATGTCCCTACTAATTCCTCTAGAGTGATGCCCCAGAAAACTGAGAGCCAGCCTCCTGTGTCTCCGGCACCTGCTCCCCCAGAAGAATCTGCACCTTCTATTGTCGATGCCCCTGAGAGTAACAATATTCCCGAGGAAGGTATCTCATGTCATGTGTGCGTGTGTCATTTTCAAAATTGGTCTGTGATCTGAAATCATCTTATATGCTTTCAGTATGAATAACTGTGTATTAACTCTATTTAACTAGCAGTTGAGGGTCATTCCATTTACATAAAGAACTTGCCCTTCAATGTGATGCCTGCACAGCTGGAGCAGGAGTTTAAGAAGTTTGGACCCATCAAACATGGGGGTGTCCAAGTTAGAAACAATAAGGTTTGTTGCTGGCACATTGAATAAATAATAGATTATATTCTATTTCAATAACATTCATTTGTTGATATTTCTACATTCTATTTCTTCAGCAACAGGGATACTGTTTTGGTTTCGTTGAATTTCTGTCTTTGAGCTCCATGAATGATGCAATTCAGGTATGGCTCATGTTTGTTATGTATATTGAAAGAATGTTTCAGCTTTATCAGTTTCTTTCAGTCTATTCTTTTAGCCCATGTTATCACAGAAGGTTTTGAAATCATATGGGATCGGTTAAATGTTCTTGACATCGCACACCTCACCACAACCCTTTCAACCAATTAAGGGGCATCAGATTTTCATCAAGAGCATCTTTAGTTTTTTATTCTTTTCTTCTTTTTTATGTACAAACTCCAAAAGCAGGAAAGTGCAATTTTGTCTTCCATCAGGTACAAATTAGCATCTCAGTTGATCACCTACAGATTCGAAGTCTTTATATGAACCATGCAGCAAGCATCAAATACCACACATTGAGAGCCAATCAACATTTTTAAATAGTCTTTCTTCCACCACCACCACCACCACCACCACCACCCCATTCCAAAACATCAATAATCAATAATTATTTAAGAATCAGTTGCATGTTAAGTAACGGTAAAATATCAAAGCTTGGTATGTGTATTAATTGTGCTCCTAACTTGTTTCTTCCCTATTTTTTTGGTCTAATAGAATCCCAGTCCTTTGAGCATTAATATGCAAATGCTTTCATGTTGCCCTAGTATCCAAATCTTCATTTGGTGTTCTGTTCTGCCTCTTTCCCATCCTATTTTTCATCATTTGCTTGAACGAACAGTGCTTAGCTATAGACAATATTACCAAAACCTTTTCGTCAGCTGTCTTTTATAACAAGTAGTTCATCTCTAAGAGCTGTTTAGCATTGGCTCTTTTATCCGCTAGCCTATAACAGTAGGTGAAAGAAATTTGTGTTGTGTGAGTACTGATGTTGCACATAATTTGCATTATGAATTGATGCATGAACTAAGAAAAATGGGTCAAATTCTTGGATTTTGAAATAAGATTGACAAAGTTTTAGAAAATATAGAGAAATTCATTTCCCTTATTTATAAAAAAGGAAAAAACCTAACGGGAAAGTCAGGAAAGAGTGAAAAGCTCTCTCTGGGTGATCATGAAGATGTGTTTGGCTTCATTGAATATGAAGCTATATTTTTATTTGCTCATATATTTGTTGATATGGTCGTGTCCTGTCCCACCATGTGCGATGGTGTAGATTAATCTTGAAAAGCATAACGTGATATCATTATACATGCAGTGGTCATAATGCAAGCTAACTTATCATGCATGCAGCTAGGTTTCATATGCTACATGGCTGACCTGATGCTTACCTGGTCTTTCTTGCCCTAGCTTGCCATGTGCAATATGCGATGTTGATTAATTTTGAAAAGCGTAGCATGATATCATGCTTATACATGGTTTGGTCATAGTGCATTGTAGCTTATGCATGCAGTTAGGTTTCATCTGCGATATGGCTGACCAATTCTTACCTGGTCTATCTCTCTCGGATGGAACTTTTAAGCATGCTACGTGATTCTTTAGTTGTTCTGATATTAGGATCACTTCTTATATGCAGTTTCTATGAAGATATGCTAAAAGACATAGTATTGCTTGAAATTGTCCTTACTAATGTGCACGTGAAATCCTCATAAACCTTTTATATCCACCTTAGTTTTGTTTGATACAACAAGATTCCCATAGTTCCCATGCTTACCCAAGTTATTGTTTTCCGTACACTAAGCTGATGCCAGCCATTATCTTTTATCATAATTATAAACTGGAAAATTACACTACGAGTCACTCAATTCTTAGTAAGATTACAATGGGATCACTCCATTAATCGATTGTCAGAAACAAGTCATTGTGCCGTTAAATTTTAACGGCTTTCTGACATGGAATGTTTTATTCATTAAAAAATATTAGAGTTCAGAGAGTTACACCCAAAGTTTATTTTTTTGGGCATTGCACTTATTGCATAATGAACTTTTAATATTCAGGCATCACCAATTACTATTGGAGACCGTCAAGCTGTTGTGGAGATAAAGAGAACATCAACCAGAGGTAAGTAAAAACTCTATGAACTTATGGTATACTCCTTGATTTGAATTTTGTTACTCTGATGCATGTGTTTGACATGAGTATGTCAACCTTTTTAAAGAACTCCGTTTATTTGGAAAGTCTTGAAAGATCATACTCACGTCCAGATACTCGTTGGACACGAGTACTTCAAGAAAACTGAAGAGTTGAGAGCAACATGGGATTAGAATATAAAGTTTCTCTTGAAATCTCTGCTCATTTTGTAAAATTAGGGGAGTAGGGGGATGAATTATTGTTTGATTAACTTGTGATGGTTAATATTGTAACTGCATGAATTATAAAGATCCAACTCGTCTGATAGTTGCCTGCCCATGCTGCTGTTTCTTACAGTTGGTGGTGAACGAGGTAGTTTCCCTTCCAGAAGAGGAGGGTTTCGAAGTGACAACTTCAGAGGTCGTGGAAACTATGTTGGTAACCGAAGCTTTGGCAGAAACGAATATGGAAACTGGGGTGAATTCTCTGGTCGGCCTAGAGGTTCGGCTTGGCGCGAAGGGAGAGGAAGAGGTGGCCGTTCAAGTGGACCGAAGCAGGCTTCTTCAGGTTCAAACCCAATCTAATAAAATGCATTTCTCTTGGCAGAAAAATCTTGAGGATGAGGTTAGTACTCAACATTTTGGACATATTCAGGTTGCCTACTTTTATGGTAGTTGAATTTTACGAGGATCGAATGTTCAGAAGATGGAAGGCAGTGCTGTAGCTTAGAGAATTTTGTGTAGGGCAGTTTGTTACTATGACAAACTTAAAGGTCATCCTCAAGATCTGATTTATTAACTTATTTATTTATTTATTATTATTTTACATTTGATGGATGTCACTGAGTTTTTAGCTTCAAAAATTCATGATGGAAGGCCCTTTTCATTTATCTGTTTTTAATTCACTCTTTGATTTATTCAAATGGATATGATATATTTTATACAGGAAAGAGTTATATCAATGAACACGGGTAAACTACATGAATGATCTTTTAAATATGGAGTAAGTTGTGTGTGTATATATATGGTTAGGATTTTGGTTTAAGGTTTAAAGTCTAGGAGTTTAGGTTGTATGCTTTAGAATGTAAGGTTAGTGTTTAGAATTTAGTGTATAGGGTTTAAGGTTTAGGGTTTAGTTTTTTAGGTTTAGAGTTAGGAATTTAAGATTTGAGTTTTTATAGTGTAAATACACAGGCTTGTGTAAAATTAGTTTTACACAGTTTGTGTATCAAAGTTTTACCCATATATATATAATCTCTTTCATTCCTTGAAAATTTGATTGATACCCTAATTAAAAGCATCAATATTATCCCCTAAATCAAAACAATTTTAGTCTGTTTACTGCTTTCAGAAACTGGTGGTTGCTTGCGGAGAAATTGGGATATAAAAAGTAATGAAGATATACATTCAGAATCTAACGAATACTTGCAAATTGTTATTGTTCACACAATTTTAGCTGCTTAACTATGTAGAATCTCATGATTCTCTGCACTGAAAACAATGTTGTATCTCCTCCCTTTGAATATAAAAATTTGTAAAATACACGGGTTTCAAAGCAGAAAGCAACATTGCTAAGCAAATGGGAGCCTGTGTTTCTTCTCAGCAGGTAGTTTTACGCAAATGGTGCTTTAGCTTCTTTTCTACATGATTAACAGAAACCAATTTTACAGCAACAATAACAATAGCCTAGAATTTGTAAATCAACTCAATAAACCTATCAATCAAAGATTACAAAACTGATTAGCACTTGCTTAAAAAAGAAAAAGAAAAAAAATACAATGGCACGGAACATGGTGCTTTTGATCCCAACCCCATTCCATGTGGGGAACGGGATGCTGCATTTTATACTTCTCCCAGTCCCAACAGCCAGTGAAAGTTATGTAACAATTTTTTTTTCCTACCAAAACAAGTTATGTCCCATAAGTATGTCTGTGAACAGGTGCAGTATCAAAAGACTTAACCACTTCCATCCACGGTTTGCCTATGATCAAGATGGAAGTTCTTGCAAGGTGTCCGGCAAATAAGACGGGTCTCGAAAACCAATTATATCAAAATTATTTTTTCTACTACTATGTTTAGACTCTTTCTGACGACTATCTCTCAACAAAAATGTTTCCATTTCATTTTCGTGAGAGAACCTTGAAGCTTCAACAAGGTTTCATGTACCAACTCACTTTCGTTGTCATCTACCGTCTTCCCAAAGTCGATTGAACACATTGCCCTGCAGTTACAAATGCCATCCATTAAAATGCTTAATGATAAATAAATAAAGAAGCACTCATAGAAATGGAATGTTTCCGGGGAATGCATTTAATAATCCAAGTCAACTAGCATTCATTTTATTGCAAAAAGAAATTTAGCTGAAAAAGAAAAGAAAAACAGAACAAACGCTAGACAATTAGCCATGATGAATATTTTTCCTCGTCTCCACTTAAGCATGTCTGCCCCAAAATTATGGTTACATTGAATAGAACTCCAAAATGCCTAAAAGCAATTAGGAAAAACACACTTAAATCTGTCCCAAAAAATTTCGTGGGAGATAAGCTTGACAGTTTTAAGATAACATGCTAGCAAAATTGCAGCAGTTTCATTATGCAAGGACGAGAAGGTTGCGGAAGTGACCAACAGGCAACCAGTATCAAGTGTAAATAGTAAAAACCATTGCTGGGAGCTCGATAAAACAGCACAAACTAAAGCACCTATATCCCCTAACTTGATCATGCTGATCACAATGGCTAATATTAAGATATGGCTATAATGACAAAATAACATGTTAAACAACAGCAGCAGCATAAAGCAAACAGTATAAGAATAGCACCTTGCACTATAAACAACAACAGATGTTTATTTTGATGGAGGGGAAAAAGATAACCCAATAACCTCCCCAGGAAACTCTTGGAATCTTCTGGGAAGAGTGAATGTATGCTGCATTGACCATTCTCCCAATTGTCTAGCTTCCACATCAAATATATAGAATTGGTTTGAAGACGATGTCATAATAAGCACGTTATTATTCTGAGGAGGAAAGCCACCAGCAGTAACAGAGGTGCCATCCAATCTTGATATAAACCAGTGTTGCCTGGTCCAGAGAGACAAAACTCGATCAAAAGAAAAACAAAGCAAACAAAAAATCATAAAACATTCAGCCGTTCTCATCTCATCGGCATTAATCATATATTTGAAATGGCATTATCAACTAGATAACTATTAAGTAATACCTCTTTAATAATTGTCTAAAATGTAATTTCTTACCTTGGTATTTCCAGATTGAATAAATAAATATCTCCAAAGCAGTTGATAGCAGCTAACCACTGGTCATCAGAACTTGAGAACATTTTAGTAATGGGAGGCTCACCAGGGGATCCTTCCTTCTCGTGCCCCTGACGACAAGGGATGAAGGTATGCAGCAGTTTCAAGCTCTCCAAATCCGCAATCCATAAAACCAAGAGAGCAAGTCATTATCAAAGATCACACGAACATGTTATCTGAACTCACATATTCTATGGATTAGGGAGGTTAAAAGAGGTTCTACAATTTGCTTTTGGAAGCTATTTTCCTTGTTTGCTCCATATTATGTTACAATAAGCAAACGCACCAGGTTGAAAGTACATTAACACACACCTAAAAGATAGTTCAGAGGATGAAAATACTCATTCCGCTATACCAAAAAAACAAAATCATGAAATAGATAATTTGTGAAAAATCACAATTTAAGAACTATAATAAGGATAATACAAGAAAGCCATGAGGGTAGAGGCTTACAGAGATCCTTCTATCATGCCCTGCTATCAGCAACCGTGACCCATCAGAGGTAAAAAACCATAGAGTGTACAGATGGAAGTTTCTGAGGAAGTTGCCTTTTACCAATGGTCCATGTACTTTGGCCAGCTTGCCTACTTAATGCAAATAAATTGGATCTAATGTGGTCAGAATAACCAAAAAACTCTCCTGAGTTAGACATTGCACTGCAAATGATTTTCCGACAAGCCTTATTCTTAACCCGAGCTACTAAATTAGTGGTCACAGTACCACTATATGCGCCAGAACCCACATCGGGAACTTGAACACAGAGCACATCTAATCAAGAAGAAGCCTGGACCAGGAGAAAAGAAGTCCGGTTGAACCTTGAGCTAGTGATGAGTTGTATTGGAACTCTGTGAGGCGCAGGGCAAATATCATGCGGGGAGAACCTAGTAAAATCTTTTGCAGATTAGGCAAACAGCTTGGAATCATCACCAGCAGAGACAAGCATGGGAACTCCAAAATGATCCCATTTACCATAACTGAAATCAAAAGGCTTCTTCTCCCTAGATCGGATTCTTTTTACTTTTTTCCTCGTCTTCTTGCAAATCTTTTGCCTCATCAGATAAAGAACCTAGAAATTAGAAGGAAAAATTAAAATAAAAAACACAATTTATTTAACTAAAAACAGTAAAAATTCCAGTTCAAAAATAAATAAATAAATAAATAAAACAATAAATAGGCATGGAATCAAAAACATGAACAGACCTTTCAGAACTGATGGGCACTGCCATTGTCAAGGCTCTAACATCATGGGTATGAGCCCTTACAGAACTGACAAATACCCATTTCTTCAACAGTTCAGACGATGATTTGTCATTATCAGACTGAAGCATCTCACTGGAAAACTTATAAAGAATAACCTATAAAATTTGATAACACAATAGACATTAGTGACAAGGATCAAGATCAAATCTAATAATTTGATGCAGCTAAATTCAACAAAAAAAATTATAGTTGGCAAAGAGAAAACTATACACCTATTATTTCAGTCCTTGATTTAATATTTAAGACTTAGAAGAAAGTGTGAATAGAGCACCCCACACCCCTTGGCCCTTGCCATCCATACCTGTGAACACCCTGTTCTGACTTGGAGCTGCTGCCAAGGCATTCACATCACCTTTGTGGATAGAATGAGCCTGGAGAAAAGTCCCATTAGCACCATTCCAGAACTGAACAGATCCAGTGCTGTCTGCACTAACAACAGTTCCACACCTGAATTTAACAATAAAACAGCCGTCAAAAGGAAGCACATTAACCATTGTACAATATCCATTGACATTTAACCACATAATGCAACTAAGTGCTCATTCAGGTGAGATAGAAGATCATATATGTACCTCAAAGAAAGTAATGACCATATGCAAAGCTCAGGCCCACTGCCCAAACCACCAAGAGCAACTACACTTCTGAAAATTTCATGACCCAAATCAGCATTCCAGCATCTAATAAACCTGCAGGAAGATCAGTGCAGATGTTACTGCGCTAGACAAGATTAAATTTGATAAAATAAGAGCAAACGCTCTGTAATCTGTCTCATGGATTTTGCAAAGATAATATCTGAATGAGAGGTTTTTTCTCTTTTTCATTCCCTGAAAGGTGGAGATGGGAATGGAATGCAGCAGCTTTGGTAAATGCTTGCTCTGCTCCTCCCTGCCTTTTAAAATAAATATTTTACCCCTTAAAATACTATGTATCCCTTTTATATATTTAGAATACATATTAGACATATATACATACTAAAATCATATATATATACAAGTAATAAAATACTTATATATAAATGTATATTATATATACTAATGAACAATAAATTATGTCCACAAATAACTAATAAAAATGGAGTAAAGCAGTGGGAGCGGTTATGACTTATGAATGTAACCAATAGACATGGTGACTGACAGATTTTCAACATCCATGAAAGAAGGGGCAGAAGTGGAAGAGGCAATCCCCCACCTCTTCCCTGCTACATTACCATTCCTACATGGAATTTCAGCGAAATTGAAATTAATAAACAAGTACTATATGGATCAACATTTTTGTTATCGTAAAATAACATGTATATAACATCATATTCGCTGGAAGACAGACTTACCCATCACTACTCCCTGAATATATCCTATTTGAATCATGACTCCAGGTCAAACTTAGAGCACGTCCTGCAAATAGTATTAGCACCAATAAGCTCCAAGTAAAAATAAGAGCAATAACCTAGGAAGCATAGAACCGCAGATGTGTATATCTCACCGCTAACCCGGGGAAATGATTTAAGGTAGACTAACTTATCCATATCAGAAATAGTGTAAATCCTCACAGCTCCATCATCACAAGCAATTGCTACGCGTCTATCTCCCATAACTAGTTCATGATGAGCTTCTTCTGTAATATCCCAATTTTTGGATTAGTGACCAAATTGAAATTTTTGAAAGTTTAGGGGTAAAAGTGTGAACTTGGAAAAGTTCAAGAACCAAAGTGTAATTTCCAAAAGTCATGTAAGTTAACCCCGTAAATGAATAGTTCACCCCCAAGAGTGGCATTTCCGTGTTACTCGGATTTTTCGTACGAGGCTTGTATTATTAGCATTTTTGATTTGAATGAAAATTGTTAAGCGTGCTCAAACCAGAGTAGTATAAGGATGGGTGATCATATGGGAATGTTCCATATTTAATATTTTGATTGATAAAAATGATTTATTTTAAGTTAGTGATGTTAGAGATGGATTGTGGAGATAAGATTTCTAAGAGGAAAGACATTCGGTAAAATTTCCCGGTAATTACCGGTATATCGGATTGAACTGAAATTTTAAAGACAGTTCCAAGAAATTATGGGAAACTCATAAAATATTATTTTATGAGTATTTTATTACTTTTGGTTGGATTCTAACTATATTTAGTTAGATGGTGATGGAATGACAATTTTCAAGACTAGTTGTAAATAAAGTCTAGTTGGAGGGCAAATTGGACATTTGTCATGAATGGCATTTTTGAAATATTTTGAAACTTTGAGGTCAATTTTGGATGAAGATTTATACATGGATTAATCATAGCCATTGATTCTATGAGATTAAATCATGGCCATTATAATAAAAGGGCAAAAAGGTAATTCCACTATTTAAATGAATTTTAAATTCATTTAATCTTACACATGGATTAGGTAGGTTAAGAGATGATAAAAAAATCATCTCTACCATCAGCTGCTGTTCGAAAGGTAGAAGAAAGAAGAGAAAAGAAAAATTTTCAACTTTCAAGCCAATTTTGAAGAAATCAATGCTAGTTTCAAGCAAGTTTCAATTAGGTAAATTATTCTACACTTCAAGCTCTTCATTTTGATAGTATTTTTGCATGGAAAAGTTTAATATAAGTTGTGTCTTGAATGAAGATTGATGATGGAAGTTGAAATTTACGATGAAATTAGAATGGTAGATAGTAGAAATGATGATTTTGATATGGAATTAAGGTTGATTTTGGATAAATTTCATGTTGGAAGACAAACTCTAACCCTAAAATTTAGGGGTTTTGGTTAGGAAGTTAATTTGAGGATGGAATTGATTGAATTATGATATTAGGAGACTTATGTTGAATAATTTCCCAATTTGTAAATTTAAGGACCATTTCAAAATTTTGAAAAAATTAGGGGAAATTATTGTAAAAATTATTTTAGCATTGGAATCATTGAATTATGATGAAAGTGGCTTGAATTGGTGATTAGGGACCAAAATGAAAATTTTTGGAAATTCAAGGACCAATTCGATAATTTAGTAAAAGTTAGGGATTGGTCTTCAAAATGTGGAAAATTGATAGAATTGAAGATTTAAGTGTGTTATGGAAGTTGAAGGATTGAAATGTCAAGAAAGAAAGAATAAGGGGGCTAATTCGAAAAGAAAGTTGGTTAGGGACTAAAGTGAATAAGTTTGGAAGTTAAAGGAAAAATGTATAAGGGTGTTATAATTAAGTGGAAGGTTAAATTGTACATTAGTTTAATGTACAAAGGCAATATAGCGACCAAAATGTCACTTTTATAAGATTTGGGGACTAAAAAAGAAATAGTCCAAAATAAGAAATTAATTATGGAAATTGTTCAAAATTGGGTTTGAACAATTGTCTAATGTCCAAATTAGTCACTAAACACCTAAGGACTAATTCGGCAATTCTGCCAAGTATTGAGAAAATTTTTAGAAATTTTTATATTCGAATAGTTATGCTTAAGAATTAAATTAGCAGTATTAGATTTAAATTAAACACAAGTATGATAATGTATTGTTAATTGGTTATACAGTTTTAAAAGAAAACGAAGGAGACCCAAGCGATAAAAAGAAGGATAAGATTCGTGAGTAAAGCTTAGTGAGGCTATACTGCACTAAAACAGGTGAGTGCATTTACATGTTTAATTTATAAATAGGAAGACTAGCGAATAGTCAACCTTAACTATAAATAGTATTGCATGATATATATACGTATGCTAATCTATGTTGCCATAAATTTATATATACATGATAAAGCATGTGATACAAATGATTGTCTATATGATTGATCATGATAATGGACTGATAAAGAAAATGCCCAAGTATTATGTATGTGGGTCCATGGTATAGTTAGCATGCCATAGAGTCTTTAGCAGCTGCATCCTTATGTTCAGGTTATTAAACAAATATTGTGACAAAATAATTGTGTCACATACACATTGGGGACCTAAGCCCTTGGTGTGCACCCTGGGGATCTACGCCCACTGTGCCGAGTGCACTGTCGTGGTGCTTTATGTTTATGGGGAGCAAAGAGCATCCTCGAGTACTCATCTTTACGTTATGTTTGACACTACGGTGTCATTTAAAGATAACTCGCGTACCTCGGTCTCATATAGTGTACTTTGGGCAATGATAAATAAATCATGTTATGTATAAGAAATATGTTACGTAACGGAATCATGTTATGTATACGTATGATATCACATAAGTGAAATATGTTACGTTTGAGAATCATGTCATGCAAGTAAGATATGCCATGTATAAGAAACATGTTATATAAATAGATCATGCCATGAATATGAATTATGCTATGTATAGGAATCATGTTATATATGTGAATCATGTTACTTATGTGAATTATATCATATATATATGACTTACTGTATGATGATAGAGTTTTGGAACCTTGATAGTACTATCCTACTTTAGGTAGAGAACTTGGTAAGATAACTTGAGAGAAGTATTATTATTTTACTTTATGTTGGTTAAATGAAATTATGCCTCACTAAGTTCGTACTTAGCGTGTGTTTATTTCACACGTAGGTTCTCCGAAGTAGAGTAGCAAGAAGGAGCAGAGTTTTGATAAATCAAGTTATAATAGTAGCTCACGGTATGTACATTTTAAGTTATAATTTTGATGTCTAGTGGGCATGTACACGTGTTTGGAAATATAACTGTTTTATAAACTTAAGTTTATCATATATTTTTGTATTATTACGAATGTATGGACTTAGTTTATGGTTTATTATAAATGGTTATAAATTATGACACAATTAAATATTGTTTAACCCTAATCGCATAATAAATTTTAAAAATAAGAAAAGGGTCTAGGCAGGGTACTTAATTCTCGAATAATATTTTTTATTCAAGAACATAGTTATAAATTTTATAAAATAATTCAGGGTAGAAACTAGCTGCTATAGATCGATGTAGTTTTCGAATTAAATACAGAAAGGGTTAAACATCGGGATAAAGTTTGGTAAAAAAATTGTCAAGTTTTCTTGATAATCCAATAACATCTTTAGTGTTTATTCGGTCTACGAGTATACATTAAGGGTGTTACTTCTTTGAGTCTGAAACATCTTCACTTTCACAGTTTTCATCATCATCAGTATCATTACATTCACATTTATCATTCAAATCACCATTTCCAAAATTGCGAGACCTAGTCTCTTCAAGAGTTGGAAGTTTATTAATAGGTGCCACGGCCATCTGCCATATTGAAACCCCAATTGACTCTAGCACAATCTGCATAAGGGTTTAATCACATAAATAAACAATACAAGATAACTTATACTGAACTCTCCTTGCACATTAGATGGTTAATGCAAAAGAAAGAAACACATAAAACCGGAGTCTATCAACAAAATCTGTTAAACCATATATCACTCTCCTCGGATCAAATAAATATTTAATAATCTAACCAACATAAATAATTAAGCCTGCACCAAGGAAAATTGAAGAAATTAGAAAACCGGACCTCAGAACTCAGGTACTATCCTCATTATTCAATAAATTATAAGAAACAATGCATTCATTGAGGTTAGAGTCATCCAATAGATCCCAGTTGGGTTCAACAAATAGGTTAATAAATCAGAGAATAGCAAAAATGGCAGACGCGACGAAAATGAATGCGCAGAGACCTTCTGCTTCAAGTCAAAAAGGTCCCATTCCGAGATTGAACCATCAATACTGGAGGAGAACAACCTGCCGGAAGACAGACCTTTTGATCCAACGCGACACCACACCAGCGACGAAACTCGACAAGTAGAATCTCCATGAATAGTCTACACAAAGTCACCGATAAATTAAACTGAACTAAAACTAAAATGAATGATAACATGGAAGCAGAAAAGCCGAGGGTACCAGCTGATTATGCCAGCCAACGGAGCCGGCAGAGACGAGCCAAATCTCGAGGGAGCCATCCTCACGAGCGGCCGCAATCAGGGAGTCGTCGGGGCTGGTAGCAAGGGCAATAACCGGGGACGGCTTCCAGTCGATTGAGCTGGTTCGGTAAGCTTTGGGAAGCATTGGTGCTGGGGCGGCTGCGATCCTTGGAGGCCAATTCCAGGGCAGATTGCAGTAAATAAACTTTACATGCATAGAGGGAGGGGTAAAGTTCATAAATTGTCACTAAACTATGATAAAATATTTATTTTGGTCATTCAACTTTTAAATAATATAAAATAGTCATTAAATTTTGATTTGTTTTATAAAATGGTCATTGAACTGGTAATTGCTGTTCAAAATGATTGTATAATAGTACAATTAGTCCTTTATATTTACACAATCAATAAATTTAGTTCTAACTCAAAAAATCAATAAATTTAACCTCATTATTTACACATTCTATCATTTTGGTCTCATTTCTAATTACAAATAATTTTATTATTATTTTCTCTAATTAGGTGGTAACATCTGGATGAAAAATAAATGAAAGAGGAGGGAATGAGGGCTCAAACCGACAAAGAAGAATTGGGGGTATCTCACCATTGAGCCAGATCAATTTTTTATTGTAAATGACAACAAATTATATATAGAATTTGACCTGGTTTTCTAGCAGTTAAGAATCGCACAAAGGACTAGTAAAAACGCAAAATCTCCCACCATTCTCTCTCAGTCTCAGTTAAACGCTTTAGCAGATAAATATAATAAAACTAGATGAATTGGGGTAGCTATTTCAGCTTTTATCCATTTTCTAGTAATAACCAGTTAAATCGTCATCAATAGGGGACGCAGGCATGTAATGCTTGAGAGGAGCTCTGCCCTTTCTAAAATTTTTGGTATAATAATATTTGAGGTCTTGTTAATTTAAATTATAGTCAAATAAAGTCTCTATCACTTCCAATTTTTAGATTTAAAGGCTTAATAGACTTTTACCCTCCCAATGTTCGGTCCTAGCTTCGTCCCTGACAGCAATTCGTGCCCATAATCAAACTTCTATTTTGAGTAAAACAAGGATTTTGGACATAGCGTTTGTTATCAGTTGGGTACTCTACAGTGAGCCTTCCCATTTGCTTCTGCAGATCAGCGACATTATCGTCTTTTGCATTTTTATTACCATCAACATTCAACAAGCTTCAATTCCAACCTATACAAGGCACAAGCATCACATTTGTTGATTTCATATTCACAAAAGGTGTCACTCAAAATGGTTTAGTGGTTGTGGAGTGGATCCTTGTAGTATGATCTATTCAGTCCAAATTCATTCATAACTTGCTTCCTTGACTCTTGCAACCATGCCCACCGTAATCTAGCAACGACTAAGAGTGTAAATGAATCGAGCTTGAATGGACAAGACCCTGTTTCTATTCGTTTGTTTATTTTTTTAGTGTTCATGTTTAGTTTGTATTCGTTTAAATTTTTAATATCGTGTTCGTGTAGGGCGGAGCGAAAAAAATTTATTTGTGGTGTCAAAATTTTGGGTGTCCACTCATATTTTTTTATTAAAAATGGACGGAATGAAATGACGAGTGTCAATTTCCATTAAAAGAACTCAATTGTTTTTTAAACCGGTATCAATCTCCTTTTTAAAATGGTGTAAATTCTCATTTTCTATATATTTTTTCTTATAAATTATACAGTAAAATTATTTCTCAAAATTTTTGGGGCGTCATTTGACACCCCATTTGCCCAACTACCTTTGCCCATGTGTTCGTGTTCGTTTGTTTACTTTTGAAGTGTTCGCGAACATGTTCGTTTAGCATTCGCGAACATGTTTGTTTATATGTTTGCCAAAATGGTAAAATTACGCCACTAGTCCTTAAGCTACTCGGGCTTCACATTTGAACTCTAAAGTTCACCCAATGTTCAATTAAGTTTCTACATTCACCAATAATTAAAATATAAAAAATAAAAGAAAAAGAAGAATTGAGTAATAGATTCAATAAACGAGCTTGTTCATGAACGTAAATATAGATTATACAAGACACATAGCCACAACTTTAATTGATTGATTCTAGTCCAGGTATATTGCAATCTGATTCATCTCCAACTCTACTGCCTTGTCACTCCATATGAGAGGAATGCCATCCTTATGTTTCAGCGTTTCTCAAGCTCCAACAACTTCATGCACAAGCATAACAAAATACACTATCTTCCCCATTAAAAGTACTAAAATATATAACAATTAAGCGCAGACACCATAATTCCCTAACTACATGTAAACTATATGCAAACTACTCCTAAATGTAACTATATAGGCTTAAACACATGCAAAAGTTAAGCAAAAAGGGTACACAAAATAGGTTATCTACACAGTCATCAGGCATCTCATCAAACCCTTCCAACACAACGTCTAAGTCATCTATGCAAGTACATCCCGTATCTTCACCTGTCATAATGAGAATTTGGTGTTACGATCCAATAGTAAAATATCATACTTTATTGTTGTCATTACCGTGACCAGGATGAGAAACTTGAAGCTCTAATACCAATTTATTATACTGGGGATATCACGATGATGAATGATAACGATAAAACAAACAAAGATGGTGATCGTAAATATAACAAGAAAATAAATAACACTTACGTGAAAAACTCAAAATGAGAAAAATCAAAGGCAGGTGATGAGAACGTTCATTATGACGAAGAATAAAAGATTACAACATGTTTGCAGCTTAACACTCCGTAGAGTCTTTGATCTACATGTTGTATCGTGTGTTGTGTATAAAACACTAATCCTCGATACTACAAAATGGTATCATGAGGTATGGTTCGAGTTGTACAATTTTGAAATAATTTTTTGCTGCAGATTTTTTAGCGATGTTAGAGACATGCAAGAGTTCAGATGCAATGAGTTTTCAGGTGCAGAGGAATAATTCTAAATCGATCTAATGGTGCTTCAACATATATTACATAAGAATTGAAGTTTTTGAAATTTGGCGACGGTGATTTAACAAATATTTGACTTATGTAAAAATTGAAGTTGTTGAAGACTTAAAGATCAATGCTCGAATAAAATTTGTGTCAAGGGAAAAATTTGTTATATTTCGACTCAAAATCTAATTGGTAATTAAGTTGAGTTTTATTATAATTTTAGTGGTTGAATATTACTTGGTAATTATGGTTTACTTTAATGAGTAAATATATAATATAAGAAATCTTATTGAATAAAGTTTCTTGGTAACCAAGTATTTGAGTCTATAAATATATATTATGGTTTAACCTTTAGAAATATGAGAGAATTATTCTTTGGAGAGATGTAATCACTTTTAGGATATCTGCAACTATAGCGGCTATGTTGTAGAGATGGATATTGCAGGGACGTTTGGAAGAGCTTTTTGGAAACACCGGATTCTAAAATATATATTGGGTTGTGTGATATAGATATTATGTATTTTGTACTCTTCGTGTTCTCTATGTTAATAATGATTTTTTTGTTTCTCTCATCCGTTGCAAAAAAACAAGACTGAATCACATTAAATTTTATCTTTTGTTCGCATTTTATTTTATGTTGATATCGCTTTGGTTATATATGACATATCAAATTCTTAACCGATTGAAAATCTTCTATCCACCGATCAACCCATCATTGATAGTTCGGCCTACTCACCGCAAAAATCAGATCTAGCCCATAAAGCTTGAACTTTGAAGGAAGTTTTGGGATTTTTTTCCAACTTTTCTTAATCAAAATCATATGATAGAAAGAGGGGGAAGAAGCGATCGTTTTGGTGCTGCTAATGACTAAAGAATATGACAGACAACAGCGGACAGCGGTGATGGTGGTCGGTGGTTACAAAAAAATAATAATCATTTTTAAAGAGAAAGAGGAGGAGAAATGATTTTGACAAAAAATAGAACTTTTTGAACATTTTTTTACAATTTTTAAAATGAATATTTGATTTTTAAATTTTTAAATTTGGAATTAAATTGAAAAGTAATAAACTTTTGAGAACTAATCGTTCTATCTTATTTTAAGTAAATTGAATTTTTTTAACAAATATGTAATGCGTTCTTTCTGAGTAATAGATTATTATCTCATCAAATTTTATAGCGATAGTGATCAAAAAATGGTTGATTGAATAAAACCATATATATGTTTGAAATTGAGATAAATAAATTATATATATAATAATAAGGAATCGAATATAATTCATGTACCAAGTAAATATTTAACCCTTTAAGTATCGCCAATAACAATTGCGGAGTCGTATACATATAGTTTCCAACGTACACTTAAATTACCTAAACATCAATAAAAAAATTAAGCAAATTCACCTGCAATGAAACAATGTTTATAATTATCGATATCTAATTTATTGGTTAACTAATTCGGATTGGGTATTACAGATTCTCATTACGTGGACGACTGTCCCATTTTAATTTGTTTTATTCATAACGTCAGTATTCAAATCCCTGACCTTAATTAAAGAATTTAATGTTTTATCTCACTATACCAATTGTTGTTGATAAACAATCTTTAAATATTACTCCCACTCGCTGGTGAAGTTCCTATCAGCATTATTAGGGTTTTATTTTTCATGTTTTGCACACTGTTTAATTTATTCCCGGTCGTTTTCACTCACAACACGGACTGCATGAGGTATATTATGGGGTCATTGGTTCAACGTAAACAAAGAATAAGAAAATATCTATCAACGGGGTTGGTCCAATTCGTAAACAGTTTGATATGGCTTAAACATGTTTTAATTTTGAAGTTTTATGTATACAAAAAAAGTCCGTTAAGAGACTCACTTATTAAAATTAAGTGTGCAACACGAATCAGTCTGAATTATGTAAGACAAAACCCTGAAAACTAAGAGAATAAGAAAATATCTAACTATTGAGAAATTGATTTTACCTTCACAATTAACCCCAAACCCTTTGTCATGGCAATGACTGTTGTCAGGTATAGACAAATGATGGGAACATTATATAATAAAGAAATGGAGGCAAAGATTTAGGGTGGAAAAGCAATGTGCAATTGCAGTGAGTGTGACACTAATATTAAATATTAGTATAAAAGATGTAATGAGTGGGGCTGAAGGAGAAAGAAACAAAGTGGCAAATTTTAATGCCGACGCTTAGCAACACGACGCCAACAACGCTTCACGAGCCTACCACTTTCTAACTACCCAATACATTTGCACTTCATTTCACTGCTTTTTCTCTTTTCTGTTCTTATGTATTAACTTCTATCTAATCATTTTTTGTTTTGCCTTTATTTCTGTCTTGCTGTTTATATGATAGTATATATTATTTATTTATTGTTTTTTGAAAATATACACATTGTATAAATTATGTTGCTCGAACTCGAATCATGTCATATTTTATCAATGAAACCACTCAATAAGTTCCTTGTCATGTAAACTTAACTTCAACTATCTAGTTAACTTTTAAATTTGGAAACAGTCTTATACATTACTATAAAAATTCAGCTCCATAAAATTTTTGAGTGTGTCACATCTAGTCAATCAGTTGATGTGTGTTTTTAAAAACGAATTATGAACGTGGCCTTAGGTACTCAGTTGATACATAAACTTTTTTAGACATGTTTGATACTTGAACTTTTCTCTGACTTACTTGGTTCTAGAACTTGAAAACCATCATATATATATTAATGAGTTATATTTTGATATACAAACTGTGTAAACAATAATTACACAATTATTCTATAAAATTTAAAATCAAAATCTTAAACCCTAGCCTCTAAATCCTAAACTTTAAACCCTAAACTCTAAAATCTAGCCATAAACCTTAAATCTTACATCCTACACACTAAACCCCTAAACTCTAAACCCTAACATAAAACCTTAAGCCCTAAAATGAAAGGCTTGTGTAAAACTTTAGTTTGCACAAACTTATATATCAAAGTATTTTCCTATATTAATCTAAAAACTTAACTTCATTAAGATTTTGCTGACATAAGTTCGAGTACCAACTAAGTACTTAAATCAAGGTTAGAGTTCCACTTTAAAAAAACGTAACATTTATTGATTGGTTAGAGCCTAGAGGCGACACATTTGTACAAATTTAATGGAGTTAAAATTTTTAATTAATATTTGCAATGATTTTCGAGTTTAAGTTCCAATTAGATGTCTAAAATCAAGTTCAGATATCACTAGATACATAAAGTGAAGTTTAAGAGTCAATAAGTCAAAAAGAAGTTTGAATACTAATTAAGTACTTAATGTCAAGTTTACGGGACAAATATTTTTTTTGAATAGTCTTAAAGTGATTATAAAATAGTATTTGTTCATACATATTTTTAATCCTTTGACAATGCACATACACCTTGTAAACAAAGTAATTTGAACTCGGGTCTCCTAAGATAAACATCATCCACTTTTTTACTGGACCACTTATTGGATTCAGGACAAAATATATATTAACCCTTATTAATATTCATGAGTTCATATTCTCACAACAGTTTTGGGACCGTCAAACTAATTTGTCGAAAAATAAATAAATGTTTAAAAAACATGGATTTGATATCAATCTTTTCTGTTTAGTAGTGGTTGAATCACCTAGAAATCACGTCATTTTTATAAAATTTTAAAATCATTTAAAACTTACTAAAATGACAACATGGTCCAAGAAGTCACAAATCAAGTCTTGGAGTATGATTACGTGTGTAGAATGATTAACACTTTTATGACGTTTGTTATTAAAAAATGGTACCATTTAACAATTGGTTATCCTCAAATTTGGAATAATGAAAACAAAATAAATATTTAAAAAATCCTAAAAAATTTATTTATCTTGGAATGAAATGGATCTATCATCAAGAATAAAGATCATGGTATAAGCCTTGAAAATGATTCTCATGTAAAGCTCAAATAGTTTTATTTCGATCGTGAATTCGATATTCTTATAATAATATTTATTGAAGACCTAACAGAAGAAAATAGCTAAATAGTAACTTTCATAATCATTATCGTAATAGAGTATTTCCTAATTTTTGAAAAATAATAAAATCATAAAAATTTGACAATATAATACACAATGTAACAACCAATTTTTTGAGTCAACCATCGAGTGTTAATCTGAGACTAAGATAAATTGGTGCAGTACAACAATTAAATTATTAGGGCTAATAGTGGTCCATGTTGGTTAATATTTGGGATTGATTTGGGCTATGTGGGGTTTTATTGTAAAGGTGTAATCACTCATTTTTATTTGGTGTAAATATTGTATCAAAGTATTACTTTAATAATTAATATGTCATTGCATGTATACGTAATATATTGTATGTATGATTAATGTACGTAAAGTGTGTGTGATGTGTGCATGTATGTTATAAACTATGTATGTATACGTATTAATAATTAATATGGTGTATATGTATCACGTATGTATTTACATTTCGTACGAGCATTGTTTATACGTATAATGTGTGTGGATCTTTATGTTAATTATGTGTATGATTATATATGCATGTATGTTAGTATGTTATATTAATTAATGTTTGCATGTGTTTTACACGTATGTGTGTGTGTGCATATGTACGTACATATGTATTATCGTATTATTATTATTATTATTATTATTATTATTATTATTATTATTATTATCACATAAGCAGATAATAAAATAAAACCCAAGTTTGTTAGTGTCCAGTCCAATATATTACAAAGTCCATTATATATTACAAGACCCAAAATTAAATTTTGCAAAACCCATTTCGGTCTAAACCCTAACCCATTGTCCAGAAAACCCTATCCCTAATTACATGTTTTTCTCTTGCAGCCGCATGATCTGAGCCGTTGGATCAAGATTTGATCCAACGACCCAGATCAAATGAAGACCCTCCAGCTGGCGCACGTGCGATGCACTACCCGGGTTGTTCATTCTCACGTGTGCGTGTAGAGCACGCGCTGACTGTTCGGATACCAAAACGCCACGTGGCAAAATCTGGTGCAATCCTTCCAGTTTCCAGATCACATCTGAACCATCCATTCTCCATAAAATCTTAGCCGTTGGATCAGATCTGATCCAACGGCCGAGAACGAGTCTGCAGAAGGACATCACCACCATGTTGCCTCCACCATGCCGCCCTTAACCACATCGTTCAGAACGTGCAAAAGATAGAAAAAAATGGATTGTCAGTAACCGAATCTGCAAAACATGTGCTTTATCTTTTTTTATCTACCAAAATCATCAGAGAAGAGATATGAGTATAAAACTCGAAATATGTAAGAACATTTGGCAGTGACCTGTTACCATATCCGAAATAATAACAAAAAATTTTCCAGAAGTTTTACTGGTAATTCCTTCCTCTTTTCTTTGCATGCATGTATTAAAAATAAAAAAAAAGCAAAAAAGTTCTTTACCTAAGTCGGTTCATCTATGTGCCGGCAACAAACCGTTCGTGGTGAGAATTTTGAAAGGAAGGGCCGGTTTTGGTTTCGAAACATTTGTTTCTAGTTTAAAAAGGGGGTTTCCATGGTCTTTTTGGAGGCTTTAAGGGCTCTTGTTTCGTTTTGGGAGTTTTTGAGGTTGCCTGAAGTGGGAACCTAGGACGGCTAGAGGCGGCCGGTCGGCCAGACCTCGCCTGAGGCCAACCAGGCATGGCTGACTGCGGTGGCCGGGGAGTTTTTCAGAGGTTTGGGGCTCGAGTTTGAAAGAAAAAAGAGAGAGAAGGGAGTGTCTAATCAGAGGGTAAAAAAATGGGGGGAAATTTGTTTTTTGGCTGGATAAGTGTGATTTATAGGGCCTTGTTTTTTTTAATGGTGAAATCACGTAATAAGGACCCCCGCATTCTTTAATTTTTTGTTTTAAGCTCGCCGCTTGGTCTAATTTCATGATAAGTCCTTCTTTCTTTTTAAATTCTTTCAATTCGGTCCTAAAATCAAACTGGATCAGTTTCAAAGTGGTAAAATTACCGGCTCAGTCATTCTGTGTTTTGGTTTTTTTCATCCTGAGCTTGCCACATGGGCTATTTGCATATTCAGTCCTCTCAAGTTTTGATTAGTTTCCAATCTCGTCCCAAAACCAGTTTTTATTTGTTTTAACTTCAGTCACCTTGTCTTCTTTTATGTCATTTCGGTCCATTTTTATATTTTTTTAAAAAATTAATGTCATATGTTTTTGTTTATTCACTGATCCTTTAGCATGTTTATATCACTTATTCTACTCATATATGATTACTTTTATCATGTTTATTTACGTTTTTTATTGGTGTTATATTATGTTTTTGTGTTTGGATTTATTATATCTTGTTATATGTATGTTTGTTTTAGGTGTTGTCTTAGTTTCTTAGTATGTTAGCATATTTGTGTATACTAACATAAATTTCCATATCCTTTTTTTAGGTTACATGTTAGTGTGTTTTTACATAATGTATTGTTTTTTATTTTGATGTGTGCATAAAATGTCATATGTTAAGTTTTAATGTATTGCCATGGTGATGATGTTTCATTAATCTAGCATCATATTATATATGTCATGCACGTGTTTTAGTTGTGGCTCGTATTCATGTATCTAGGCATGTTAGATTTAATTAATTAATTTTGAAAGCATGTTTTTCTTTCTTTTTCATGTTTATGTGCATACTTTGTTTTTATTGTTGTGATATATTATGTTCATGCATTTAATTATTTTGTTTAAATTTTGTAATACTCATATTTTATGTTTTTCAAAATATCATGTCAATGTAAATGGTATGTTTTATGTTTTGTTTTCTAAGATTGCATAACGAGATATTAATTGTCAATGCGGTGTCCTTTTATTTGAGCGTAAACGTGGCCAGTATCAAGCGCAGTGATAGTGGTTTATCAGTTTACTCTCAAATAATGGGGCCCTTAAAATCTACTCGCACTTATAACCAAATTTTAATTTAATCGTCACTTTAATCCGGAAAGTCCAATAATAATAAAGCGGTAATTATTAAAGTATCAACTTTAGGCGGTGCGGGGTGCTAATCCTTCCCCATCCATAACCGACTCCCGAACCCAATGATTTTCAAATCTCTGGTTTTATGGTGTCCGACCTACCTTAGTGGCCGGTGGCGACTCCATTTTAAATAAAATACGGTTTTTTTCTAAAACCCCACGGATATATTTTAAAATATCCGAAAAACCCTAACACCTTGAAACCCGTTTTTTAGCGAAAGAAAAAGGATATTGCTACAAAAGGAAATGAAATTGAGGGACTATAGATGAAATTGGTCCATTTTTAAGATATAGATTGATCACCCCCTAAAATTTTCTCTTATTTCACGTATAGAGAGGGGTACAAGACACTCGTATAATCTTTCTTTATCTTTTCTCTTAAGAAAATATTATTTAAATAAGTAATTTTTCGCGATCTATTTATCGATCATGTGTTAATAATTTAGTGAGCATTCTATTCATGAGCTATATTAAGCTAGCAAAAGAACCATTTAACCATGTTTTCTTCAATATGTTTATTTATCATGTCCTCGTAATTTAATAAGCATTCTATTTATGAGATATATTAGGTTAGCGAAAGAACCGTTTAAACTTATATGATGTGAGCTACAATAATATGGAATTAAAATTTTGACTTTACAACTATCAATTACATTTCTATTATTTAAGTCAATGAATAATCTGAGTTAATTGCACCATACGTTCTTAAATTATGACATTCATTTTAATTTGGTCCTTAAACTTTAAAACAGTTTAATTTCATCCTCAAACGATAACCTTCAATCTAAATTGGTTCCCAAACTTTTGATCATTCCAGCTTCATCCTTTATGACTCACATTCTAAATTGGTCCTCAAATTTTTCGAACGTTCTAATTTTATCCCCAAATTATCAATATATACTAATCATATCTTATGCTAATAAAATCATTATAAAAAAATTTAATTGTCGGGAAACACTGATGTGTATTGCGTAATAATATGATGAGGTATAAACGATACTTTGATGATGAAATTGGAATATTTAAAAAGTTTGGGGACCAATTTTGAATTAGAACCATAGTTTGGGGATGGTATTGAAACATTTAGAAATTTAGGGACCGATTTAAAATGAGGATCATAGTTTGGGGACATATAGTACAATTAACTCAATAGTCTCACTAAAATACTAAAACTGAACTCCCACATATGTTTTAGTGAAATGCCATGTTGAGTTGCAACCGAATGAACAAGGGTTTGATAACTATTTTGAGTTGAGAAGATTGTTGAAGAAGTAAAGAGTGTGCACCCAACAAAGGTTTCGGGTATGGACGATTTGCCAGTTATTATTATTTTTTAAATATGAATACGCCGGTTTTATTAAAAGATGATTAAAAATACAATGAAAGTTTATAATTCAGGTAAAAAAATTTGACCCGAATATATTTCTAATAACACGAAAATTATCATCTCTAAGACGTAAGTATGACCATACAAAGAAAAGGTAAAAACCCTAACTTAAAGGCTTGAAATAAAATAGATACAAAGATCACCAAAGTTCAACGATGAAAGATAAAAACCAACAACAAACAACATTAAAAAATACATGTTATAATAATAAGACACGTTGACAACACTATCATTACCACAACTCAATCACGAACAAGACCTATGACTATGAGTTCGTATCAAAATTCAGTTCAAGTGTCTAAAACAAAAAGATCAACTGGATAATCAAAAGAACATTATCTTGATTAGTCGTAGCGACGTCAAATCAAACCCTGATAGAAAATTAAATAAAAAACGGTCAAATGAGTGATTAAGAGAAGAAAAATAGATAAAATCGTATCACAATAACATAATTATTAAACTTAAAAACTAAAAAATAAAAAACAAAACAAAAAAAATTATCGACGGTCAACAATTAGAATTACGCTGGTGCTGCCGGCGATTATCTAAAATTAAAAAAGAATAAAAAGTTAGCGAATATAGAGAAAAAAGATACGGCTAGGGTGATTTGCCAGTTATTTTTTTTAACGAATATACTGCGATATCATCAATAATGATGCTATTCAATTTTGTTGATCTATATTAAGGTATGAAGTCCCGATTAATGCAATAAATCATATTATTTTGTATTAATACCAAAAATATTGATAATTCCACTAATATGAACCACTATAGACACCTTTTGTACAATGACGTGCAAAATTGTGGCTAATGTACTGGGCAATAGGTTTAAACGCATGCTAGGTGTTTTATTTATGAGTCTCAAAATGCTTTGTGCTTAGGAGATTCATCATTTGGTACAATCATCATTATCTCACTCATTATCAATTAATTTTGGTCAGATTTAGTAGAGACCCATTATAAGAGTGACTCTCCTAACATATTTTTCTCTATTCACAACATCGATATTAGAATCTATAACCTTGCTTGAGAACGTAACGCCGTATCTCGCTATACTGACAATAGAGAGATCAATTATTGATAATGTGTTAGTGGCATAAAAAATGGGTTGGTAGGGGAGGGTTTTTCACTAAAATTAGACATAATCAAGGCCTATAACACGAATTAGTCAACAATTAGTCAGACCAAAAAGATTGATATCATTGCATTTTTAATAAAAATGTTGAGTTTGACAACCATATGTCTCTCTTTATCAATCAACGCTTAATTCTTCCCTAATTTTTTTTGGCTTTTCCGAAAATAAAAATAAAAATAGACATTTTATATTATGACAGATCAACGAATTATTGGGTCGAACTATTTTTTGATTAAGTTGAAAGATAATAATATTTTTAATATAAATATCGAAATTCGAATCTATACAAAATGAGACAACGTGAGCAAGGTCGAGCTAAATTTTAACCGGTCATGTTAAACTTTCTATTTAGTGATGCTGATTGGAATCTACAGCGTTAAAGGCTGGAATTTATGAAAACAACTAAATAAATAGAACAAATAAAACACAAATAGCTGTAGAGATGATTATATCAAATAAATTATACTAAAAGTTTAAGAGTTAATACAATCGGTGATAATGACGGATATAGAAGCAGATAATGACTAATGCGAAAATAGATAACGACTACATGTATAGAATTTAACAATTTTGATAGGGAACGACAGTTAAATGATGATATTAATATAATTTAGAAGTTTAAGAGTTAAATTATTAACATTAAAAATAGACAATAGTTAACCTTTTGTAATACCCTATTCTCAGGATGGCTGCAGGCTGCAGCCTCCTTGAAAGAGAGATGTTGTGAACAGCTAGACAATAACTCAATGAGGGCGTATTTGCCTGACCTGGAGTCAAAGGGGAGACTTCCTCTCATTAATCTTTGAAGCTATAAGTACTAACTAATACTCAAATTGTCAAAACATTTTTAACAAATAAATAAATTGATTGAGAGTAAAAGGCGGATTTCCTTGACACGTTTGACTTTAGACTTTCCAGTTTTTGTTTGAAGAAACGATCCAATTCCCAGTTCCCACCCAGATTGAGACTGCTTAGTTTGGTGACTATGGGCTACACCAGGTATTGAGTGCGTCTAAAAAAAAGGATAAATTTTAAAAATTGTTTAAAATTTTAAAATATTAAACTTTTAAATAATATTTTAAATTATTTTTTTCGTAATTTTTGACAATAATCGATACATATAAACAAATATTGATACTTTGTCTAATAACTTAAAATGTTATAAAAATATTGATACTTAGTCTAAAAACTTAAAATATTATAAAAGCAAGTATTGATACATGTCAAAAATTATGAAAATATCAGCCTAAAATGTTTTAAGTCTAATGTTTTAAGTTCTTTGACAAGTTTTAAAATATGTCATTTTTAATCACCTAAATCTGTTATACATCACACTCTCTTAATTTGTTTCTTCCAATGCTTTTTTGACCAAATTCTTCCTTTCTTCCAATGCTTTTTTGACCAAATTCTTCCTTCCAATGTTTGCTAATATAATTCACAAGTTTCAGCAATGGGAAAATAACAAAGAAAGCAAATAATGTTCAATGCAAGCACCAAGTAGAAAGAGAATGACACCCCACAGTGGGGGTTTAAGCACAATATTTATTACTTTTACCTCCACTTATACAACAACAACAACTACTACTGCTGCTACTTTATACAACCTGTAATAAAATCTATACGTATATATTAAGAGAAAGAAAACCCTTTCTCTTCTCTTCTGTCTGTGACTGTAACCATTGCATTTATATGATTATGAACAGGCAGTAGAGGTTTCTTGATTTGTTTCCTGAGAAAATTCTGGGTAAATCTGTGCGTATTTCCTCCTTCAATTCCCCGTATCTTTATGATTTATATTTGGTATTATCTTTCAATCAATTCTAAGGATTGTTGCTAATACCTTCCATTTCCAGTGTCTGTCTTTCTTTCTTTTAGCAACCCTTTTTTCTTCACAGCTTCTTCTACAAGTTCAAGTACAACGATTACAAAAAAGGAATCCAAAGTTACCCTCTCCCCCTTTTCTCTCCTTACCAACTATGGATCTGTTTCTTTGACAAATTTTCATTTTTTTATCTCTGTTTTCCTTAAAAGCTCAAACCCACTATTTTGCTTCAATGGTTACCCACTTGCATTGTAAATGAATCTCAACTCCGGTGCTCTCGCCATGCTCGTTCCGTTTCTCTGCTTCTTCTTCTCGGTCCCAACTCTACTGACTCAGTCTTTCGATACGAATGCATCTTCAACAAGCGCTGCTGCTGCTAGAGCCCTCGATGCTCTGCTCCAAGACTATGCTTATAGGGCCTTTGTGCGGCCTAAAACGGGAGTTCCCTACGATGGCGTTGTTCCTTCTAATTTAACCGGGATTCAGATTGCAGCAATGAGGCTGAGGAGTGGTAGCTTGCGAACCAAAGGGGTGAAGATGTACAGAGAGTTCCAGATCCCCACCGGAGTTGTGGAGCAACCTTATGTCGAACGCCTCGTTTTGGTTTATCAAAACTTGGGTAATTGGTCTTTGCGGTATTATTCGCTTCCCAACTACACCTACCTCGCTCCAATTCTGGGTCTTCTTGCTTATGACGCTTCTGATTTGTCGGCTAAAAACTTGCCGGAATTGGATTTAAGGGCATTTGGGGATCCTATTAGAATCAGTTTCTCAGATGTGGAATCGGCTCCGGTTGGTTCAGTCCCCAAGTGCGTTTGGTTTGATTTACATGGTTCGGTCATATTCAGCAACTTGACGGCTCCCAACGTGTGTTCCACCATCCGCCAGGGGCATTTTTCGATTGTTACCGAGTCGGTTCCGCCGCCAAGTCCACCGCCGGAAAGGGAAGGGAAGGGGAGTAATAATAGAAGAACATGGATAATCGTTGGTTCTATTGCGGGTGGAGTGGCATTGCTGGCATTCTTGGTGTTCTTAGTACTTTGGGCACGAAAATGCAAGCAGAGGAAGAAAATGCAAGAGATGGAAAAAGCTGCCGATGTGGGAGAAGCACTACATATGACCTCCGTTGGGGATACAAAGGCACCGTCAGCAACCGTCACTCGGACTCAACCAACTCTTGAGAACGAATATGTGGCTTAACACCACCCCCATCTCTGTGTATTCAGTAAATTATTCTTCTGCTCACGGCCTCACACCTATTCTTTTTACTTTCTGGTGGTTTGTTCACAGTAACCTCTCGGTTGTAGTGTGGGTAATTATAGGATTCTTTTTTTGTAGGTTGTGTTATTATTGCACCCAAATCTTCTCTCTCTCTCTTTTTTCATATTTTCATGATTCATTGTGGTGTGCATTTCCATTCCATGTCTTGAATTATAGTTGTCTCATTAGTAAGGAATAAAATAAAACCTTTTTTTTCTTGGGGTGTCTTGCTTTTTCGGATTTACTTTTGTTGTCTGTTTCCTTGAGAATGTAGGATGAAGATTGCTTTCTAATCAAAGCAAGCTGATGTTTAAGCTTTACTCCAACTTTCTTCACTGGCTAGAATTTTAGCTTAGCTGTGCTGGAGAACTTCATTTCAAGTTAAAACATCTTTTTCTTGCTTAAGGTAGATGAGCTGGAGACAAATATTTGTTCTTTCATTCTATAATGGTAGTCTTAAGAAGGTTAACAATCCCCTAGGGGAGTGATTCTGGAACCCATTTTCTTTAGTTGATACATTTTGGTCTTTTTGAGAATCCCCCTTTGCATTTTTGTGACAAAATTAGGACCATGATAGGTGGTAAGACTACATTAAACATTTTACTAATCTTAAGTCTCTGATAACTCCAAAACATTATCATTAGAACTGATTCCCTTTGATTTTGGGAGGTCCCACTCCCCTCTAATGCAGTTTCTTGAAAGTGCTTCTGGGAAATCCTTCTGTTCTGATATAAGCGGTAAACATATATCATCTCTGAAATTTGTTTATCTTGAATGCTAATTTTGTTTGTAGGTTTCCTTGCTAAATATAATTTTCAAATGGAATTCATCAAGTTGGTAAGTGTAGAATTGTTGAACAATGCATCTACATATGCCCTCAAATTTGGCCAATAAACTCTATCTTCCACCTTGACTATAGTTTTGTCACATCAAAAAAGTCCACAATGCAAGCCCAAGAGATGAAAGTACTTGGAAGAAAAAAGAGAGAATCAACTATTTTGTCACATGCCTGCTTTCCAGAATGTAGGTCCAATACTACTTCATCTCTTGAGTCTTGATGAAGAAGAGATCAAGTATTTTGGAAGACAAATGAGAGTATAGATAACTATCATGTATGAAATAGGGCGGATATTCACATTAATGCAACATATATTAGCTGAAGTATTTGCATCTTGAATAATCTCTCCTCAATTGCAAATCCAATTACTTTAGCTGACATATAATTTAAGGTGTAGATCATTCTATTCAAGGCATCAACAGCCTTATCTTTACTTTCTACTTCAAATTACTTTGTGGTTAAGTATGTCTTTGCAGGTTCAATAATCTTGCTATATTTCTTGAGTTCTTCCGGATACATAGACTTCTTCAAGAAGATCTATATTTTTCTTGTTTGCCACATCGTTGCCGATGTGCTTCGGCTGTTTCAATTTCAGATTCATCAAAAGATTTCAATCAAAATCAACCGAGGAATGGATTTTGGATGAAATACTGAGCGTTGCCCATAACACAGAGCATTCCAGCTATGATCCCAAGGGGAAGTGCTGCTTCCAACCATATCCAAGCCATTTTTTCCTCTCTTTTCTTCTCTGATTCTCCCTAATTTTCAGAGTCTGACTAATAAACTCTGATTCAGCTCTGAGCTGAGCGAGGACTCGTAAACAATTTACTACTAATTTAGTTCAGTCTTTTAGCCCAACCATTATGAAAATGGGCCTTTCAACTTCATTTTAGTCACTTTTTTAAACTGCAGGTTTATTATTATTTTTATTAAACAGAGGTATTACATTCTCGTTTCGATATTTAAATTTATATAAGATAAGACAATATGAACATCATTCACTAGGACAATTAGTAGATCTCGTACAAGATGGGTTTACTTATATTTTAGTATATGAATCAATAATATTTGCTAGTTTTTAATTATTCATATGAATTGAACCCAATGAGTGGTCTTGGTGGTGGAAAAGAATATGATGTTGAGACTGGGGTTCAAACAGCTTTGTCTGCAAGGTGTGTGTCTCTTATCAAATGGTTAAGAAAATGTATGAACAAATACTATTATAAGGAATTATATTAAAATTCATGTAATAATTAAACTTTTTTCTTGTGTTAATAACCAATGCTATAAATTATTTGATTGAATTCATTTTAAGAAAAATAATAAAATTAAATAGATTAAAGTTACTTCTCACTTAGTAGAAAATAGCTTTAGCCACTCATTAATTTACTTTTTTTTGTAACATTAACATTATATTATCTTTAAATTAACAATCAATCAAAATAATTTTAAGGGTAAAGCTTTGATACACAGGCTGTGTAAAATTAATTTTACACAAGCCTATGTATTTACACTATAAGAACCCAAATATTAAATTCTTAACCCTAACACTAAAAAACTAAACCCTAAACCTTAAACCCTATACACTAAATTCTAAACACTAACCTTAAATTCTAAACCCTACAACCTAAACCCTAAACTAAAACCCTAACTCCTAAAACTAAAAGGCACGTGTAAACTAAAGTTTACACGGACTGTGTATCAAAGTTTTTTCCATAATTTTAATTAATTACTTTGAAATTATTCAAAATATTTTTATTATTTTAAGATATTTTTTTCTAAAATTTTACATTTATCATAATAGATCGCTTATATTGTACATTTTTTGAATGGCTTATATTGTACTTTTAATTCTTAGGAAATATCAAATATTTTTTTATAATTTAAATTCAATATTTATTGAAGTCATCATTAAAAGGGTAATATTTACAGTTAATTTTTCTGATTATCCAATAACACCCATGATTTATTAAATTTTAGGATTAATAAACAGTAACATCAGCGGAATTAAAAGATATAATAACAAAAAATGTATTAACTTTTTAATTGACATCAACCTCAAACTGAACCTCATCAAATTTATTGACTGGGCCAACTTAAGTAAAAGGGTGTAATTTGACACTCAAAAAAAAAAAAAAAAAGCTAAAAATTTTCATGTAAATTTTATATAAAAATATTAAAAGATAAAATTAACACCACTTTAAAAGATAATTGACACTAACTTAAAATATAGTTGACACTCCTTAAAAAAATTAATACTTATAATTTGTCAATATCCACTTTAAAATTTTCTTATGAACTTTTTAAAAATTTAAGATCGCAATATAATTTTTTCCTTATCAAATCTGGATTGTATCAACACAAGAACTATTATCTTCTCAGGACCTACAGACAAATAAAAAGAGAGCAAGTGGAATTAGACTTTGAAATCACTTGTCTTAGTTCAACATGTACCTCTTAAATCATTGTGGATTGAAGCAAAACAAAATTAGGGTTGAAGTCAGAACAAGAACAGGAACAAGAATAGGAATAGGAATAGGAATAGGAATAGGAATAGGAATAGGACGTTCCTTATGTGGACAGAAGAAGAAGAAAGAGGTAAACAAACAAAGCCTTCCAAATTCAAAGACGTGTACCCCAAATACACTTTCAAAGGATATAGCCAAATAGGTTGAAATGTAAGCAATTACTATAAATGGTAAGATAAAGTAGGTGACACTACGTCACCTAAAGAGCAATTTTATTTAGGCTTAATTTACCTTTTGACCCTGACTTATGTTTCGATCTGTAATTTGATCTTGGTCTTTTTTTATTGTCTTTTTATTTTTAGCGTCTTCTTTTGATTAATTCGAATCAACCTACGTTGCACACATGGTTTTAGTGAATTCGTCTCATAGTGAGGGTTTTCTTTTGCATACACAAGGCCTTAAACTCGGGACTTGTTTAAGCGATACCAAGATACTTACTACTTTGACCAACCCGTTGGTGACCCTAATCCTTTTTAGTATTATTTGATTTGTGACTTTTTTTTTATTTCCTAATGTGTCCTCTAAAACAAGCCCAATGACTAATCATTTTGCTTTCTGTTGGCCTATATAGGGGCAAACGCTGACCACAAATTTTAAAATTGCTCCATGTTTAGGGCAAATATATTTGATCTCTAACTTTAATTTGGAGTTATAATCTGGCTTTAAATTTTTTGTAAGATTCAAGTTGGCCTCTGTAATTGGCTTTGATATGCAATTTGACCCTTAAATTTGACTTCGATATGAAATTATCACTTAATTTTCAAATATGAATTTATTCTTAATTGCATATTTGAATTTATATTGAACTAAAATATGAAATATAAATATTAACGCATTAGGTAAATTTTAATTTATAAATAAAAATTTTAATCATTATTTTCAAATTATATAAAATAACGATGAAGGGTAAGAGGCCAAATTACATCTTAAAACCAAAATTACATCACAAAAAGACCAAATTATATATCAAAATTAGGAGTCAAAAGGTACCTTAAGTATTTTATTTATTATTTCCCTTTTTAAAGTTTGAATACAAATACAACACCAATTTTCAAGAACTAAACAGTTATTATTGTTATTGTAATATCTTGAATATTTTTTATAAAATAATATCTTGAAAGTTGTTTGAGTCTATAATAGTGTAAGGCTTTTGAACTTTGAGATGTTATAGATAGTTTAAGCATTGCATAAAAGATAATTATTTGGTATATTGAGAATGGAAAATTTCTACGTCAGTACATCTAATAATAATAATAATAGTAATAATAATAATAATAATAATAATAATAATTTTCCGTAAAAGTTAACATAAAATAAAATAAATATTTTATTAATCTTTGTACTATACATAAATTATGAATTTATCCCAATACTCTAATTTGGATATTTTTAATCTTGTATTTTTAATGTTTGAGATTTTGAACCTAATCCAAATAATAGTCATTAAGTTAGTTAAGTTTTTCCCTCTATTAGTTCATGTGTAAATTGTAGATCCAATTCTCGTTCTCCTATTTAATCAAGATTGAAAATTTAAAAATCCAAAAACACAAGGATTAAAATTAACCCAATTAGAACAAAATAGTTAAATCCACAACATATACATAATACAAGGACTATTTTTATAATTTGACCTAAAAAGTAAAAGAAACAACAGCAGTAGCTAAGGTATCCAAGGGACCAAGAGGAGCGGGTGAGCAGTGGGCAGCTAAGACTGCGTTGGCATTGCCAACAATCACTATAATTCGCCTATTGGCCTCTTCCTGCTCCGTGGGGTCTCAAATCTGATGAACCTATGCATGGACGACACGTGTCCTCTCCTTCCCTTCACTCCACTGCATCCCTCCACACCCTGTAAATCCCCCACCCCACCCACCCACCACAGCAGCAGTAATAGTAAAACACTGTCTCTTCTACTCCTCGTTCATGGCCAATAATGCCTTTCATCACTTACCCTTCCACCCACTGTCATTTTCCTTCCTAGAAAAGGCCAAATACTATAAAGTTTTAAAATAAAGGTTGCATTTTTTATTGTGTTTGCAGTTAACTTTAGTTTCAATGGAACTGATACTGTAATTACTGTGGGAAAAAATGAATGAATTATTGCAAATTTGGAGTCCTTTTCTACTAATTTGAAAGGGAGCTGTCGACAAATTTTCTTTTTTTTTTTTTGTAATTATTTTTTATATAAATAATATTGTTGCCTCTTATTACACACATCTCATATTGATGGTGTTGTGTTTTTCATCTTTCTTTCTTCTGCCAGAAGCTCAAACTGGGAAAACTTTTTTTTTTTTTTTGCTTTAAACTAAACGATTCATTCATTTTTATTTTAAAGAGTTGTATCCTCAAAGGCTAAAGAGCTATGTCGGGTATCTATAATCCCAACTTTTCTCCTGCCAGAGCTGCTTCTCCACAGATCAGAACCACCCCAGATGTTGACAGGTACAAGCACTTAAGCACACACACAAGTTTTTCACTTTAATTTGTGTTCTTCAATTCTGATTCTTCTTCTTTTTTGATTTTGGGCTTGGGCAATTTTTAATCTATATGGGATTTTTGGGTTCTTTTTCTTTTGCTTTTCCTCAGTCAGTACTTATCAGAACTGTTGGCAGAGCATCAAAAGCTTGGACCTTTCATGCAAGTCCTTCCTATATGTAGCCGCCTGCTAAATCAAGGTTACTTCTTTACTCTGTCACTCCTGGATCTAGTTTTTTTTTTTTAGTTTCCAATGCTAGATCAATCTGATTGAGTATAGGGATGATGTTCAAGTTTGGCTTTTGCTGCATATTCCCTTGGTGGGTATGGAATTGTCTCGATCATGTAATTGACCCTATATTTGTTAGTTTTCCGTGTGGTCCAATACTAGAACACGAGTAGCTTTCATCACGCCATTGTATTTTGGATGTTAGATTAGTTGTTCACAACACGGTGATCGCTGATGTTTTAGTTAAATTGGGCGTGATTGTTTTTCCCTTTCAGTTCAAGTGCTATGTATTCAAAGATACATTTGAAAGGATTCTTAAGTTTGGAGTTAGAAAGCTAATTGCATTTTGAGTTTTACTCCTGTCTTGGGTAGAGAGTTTGACTAATACAGAAAAAAAAAAACTAGTGTAGGCAGGCAGTTGATGTGGCTTCATAGTTTCTCTGCTAAATTTTGATTCAGAAGCACGCAGCCCTTGTTTAGCCGCCAAGAGTTTATACACTTTTCCGGACCGAAGGATGTCTTAGCATTCTATATTTGTTTTTTGTTTTATTATTGCCTTGCCTTGAAATGGTTAATTTGATTTTGGATGCTACGTTCCTTTCATGTATTTATATGTTTTCATATATGGTCTTCATATGCAGAAATATTTAGGGTCTCGGGAGTGATGTCCAACCAGGGATTTGGCGACTTCAACCGGTTGAGGCATAGAAGCCCCAGTCCCATGGCTTCTTCAAACCTTATGCCAAATGTTTCTGGGACAGGATTAGGCGGCTGGAATAGTCTTCATCAAGAGGTTACTATTCTTAAAACTTTCAACCTTAGTGTCTTTGTTTTGAATATATATATGTTAGAATTCACATTTTTTCTTGTTTGTTTAATTGAGTGCTCTTTTATTAAATGCATAATATTTGTTTCATGCAGCCTGCCTATAAGTTTACCACTTGGGTAGTAACCTGACATGTTTATGCTTTTAGTTTTCTGGCACGCACTTCATGATTATTTCTGGTAAACACCAATATAATCGAGTGTCAGACATTGAAAAGGAGAACCATAACATGCTAAATCTTGTCCTTGACATCATAAAAACAAAAAAAAAGTAAGGTTGAAGTTCTCTTGCTTTACTAGTAAATCGGTCTTGGTTTGACATGGTTTAGGCTTTACTGGTTAATATCTTAATTAGCTAAACCCTTTCTCTTAATCCAAATGCTACATGATTGTTCTAAAACTATGGATTTCGATTTTGGTTGCTAATTTCTATTAGTTAAATAAGAAAAAGGAAAACACCTTAATTGTCACTAAACGAAAGCATTCCTGCCAAATGGTAAATATCTGGAGTCATATTGATCCTTTTTGCATCTAGTTGATGACTTGAACACAATGATTGTTTAACCTCCAATATTTTACTCATCAAGGGACCATCTTAAGTAACTCAAATGAGAACCAACTCTCGTTCCTGACAAAATGGATATGATTGCAAATGGTATTCTTTTAATGCGGTTTAACTGCAGAAGGCAATGGTGAATATAATGGCGATCTATCAGAATATTTCCAGTTGCTATGATGCATTCATCCTTTTTCTTTTTTAACATTCTTATCTATTTTGTTAACATTTTAGTACCTGTTATTAACAAAGCATTGGGAAATATTCTCACAAAGGTTGTTTCAAGCTTAAACTCATTTTAAATATGCTTGTTTCCTGTTTTTTTGGATTGAGCCTTCTATTCTTTTGTGCCATGTTGCCTTTTTTGTATTTTGACAGAGACTGAGCGGACCACCTGGGATGTCAATGGACTGGCAAGGTGCCCCAGCAAGTCCTAGTTCATACACCGTGAAGAGGATTTTGCGTCTTGAAATTCCTGTTGATACATATCCAAACGTAAGCCGAGAATATAACATGCTAGTGCGTTAGAGTAAAATTTTACTGATTATAATTTTCATATTTCCATTGAAAGAAACATGCTTTTGTGAGTATTGAGGTTTAGAGTCTTTTTCGTTGTTAGTTCAATTTTGTTGGACGACTTCTAGGCCCTAGAGGAAATTCATTAAAGCGGGTGGAAGCTACTACTGGCTGCCGAGTTTACATCAGAGGCAAAGGATCGATAAAGGACCCCGAAAAGGTAAAGCTACAAAATTTATGAGCTATTGTTGTTGCTGTTGTTGTAAAGGTCCAATACCATTATCTTTTGGCATATGTCAACCGGGATCCTTCTGAAACTGGAAGGAAGATCAAATGAAATGAGTTCGTGGATCCTGTGTAAAAGATATTAAATTTTCAAAAGATAATTGATTTTTTTATCTTCGCCCCCCTTTTCCCTAAGAATTTTCTTGACACAAAAATCGAATATTTCTGATAGTAATTCCCCATCTTTTCCTTTATGAAGGAAGAGAAGCTGAGAGGCAGACCTGGATATGAGCACCTGAACGATCCACTCCACATCTTAATCGAGGCTGATTTGCCTGCTAATATTGTTGACACAAGGCTTAGACAGGCACAGGAAATCATAGAGGAGTTACTTAAACCCGTGGTATGTACAGTAATCTTGTTCTTGCTACTTTTGGCATCCTCATGGTTGCGGTGCATTGCACTTTTACATCCATTCTCCTTTACCGTCATCAATTTTCAGGCATCATGGTGTTGAACAGTTGATGTATATTTTTATCGTGTATTCTTTTCTGAACTTCATATTGTCATATGTAGGATGAGTCACAAGATTTTATCAAGAGACAGCAATTGCGTGAGCTGGCAGTGCTAAACTCGAATTTCAGAGAAGATAGTCCCGGTCCAAGCGGCAGTGTTTCTCCTTTTAATTCAAGTGGAATGAAACGTCCCAAAACCGTGCGCTGAGAATCAAACCTGAAAACCATGTTGGAATTGTTTCTACCGTGCTCCACCAGGGTTTCATAAGCCAACTATATCTTCTAGTACATATCGGTTCCGTGTAACTTGGAAAGATTAGGCTAACAGTTGCTGCTGCCGGTGATGGGATTTTCATCGTTAAACCGTTTGGCCTATTGGAAAAAGAAAAGAAATAGAAAATTGGGCCTTGGAATCTATAGATTTGGTGAGATCAGTACTCAGTTTTGCTGTAAACTTTGAATACATTCATTGGATTTATTCATGTGTTAGTAGGTTTAAGGAGTGTGAAACATATATATATATATATAATACTGATGGCAAGGTGGGATTCATCTGAGTTTTGTAGGGGGTCTGTGCGTGTCATATGTTCATTTTGATTCCTTCTGTAAGTTTACATGAAGCATTCAGTGTTAGGTTGGGTTCGAGTCGGGTCTATTATATTCATTTGTTGGGTCAGAGCATCCGAAGCGGCACATGGATCGTCTCTCGTCCCTGTGCCAATGCGGCTAGAAACATTACACGAGGTGAGATTTGAGAGATGATTGTTATTAAATATCATGATTGCTGGTTGTGTGCAGCCTGGAATTTGTGTCTTTGGTCAGAAGCTTTTATGATGGATATTTGGTTCAACAAATTGATTCCAAAGTTCTGTTTCTCTTGCAATTATTCAATAAACAAAATAGAAAAAAAGGAAAATGTTGGTCCGCAAAGGAACTGTCTGGTTTGGCTTTGCAGTGCAACATGTTTGATTGATAGGTAATTGTGGAGCAACAGCTGGTTGGATTTACATATATGATTGAGATTGGGATCACATGATTGTATGGAAGAATATTGTGAAAGCATATGGATTTGTCTGTTTGTTAATGTTTCATTCATTTTATTTATTTGCAAATGGGAGGGAGCAACAAAACAAGAGTTCCGCTGTTGGATTAGGGCAGTAAATGAATAGAGAATTACTTGTCAACAATTTGATTTTTGTTTTCGATTTTTCTAATTTTAAAGTAATAAATATGAACAACCCAACTCATTTACCGAAATATTTTAGTTCAAGTGTTCGATTGAGCCAAAAAATATCCAAGTTAATCAAGTTGACTAGTCTTAGTTTATGATTCATACTTATTTGGCATAAAGTCAAAAGTAACCCTCAATGTTTGATCTTTTGGTCACTCTAGCCTTTATTTTTTTAGTCCGAACAACCACTTAAAGTTTTATTTTTGTTCAAATTTCACCCTCGTTGGAGGAAAACCGTTAGTCAACTACCGGTCAACGCTTGAGGTTGACGTGACATGTCTGCATGGCATGGGGTGTTGACGTGACACGTTGCTGACATGGCACTTTGCTGACAAGACATCGTTATTTTTTTTTAAAAATAATTACTTTTATATTAATTTCTAACCAATCAGACGCTGACACGTGGCACCATCATATGATGACACGTGGCATCATCTGGCAGATTGATTTTAAGGCATAAGAGAAAATCAAAATTCAAAGGTGTACTTAAGGGCATTCAAAACACAACCACCAAGCCAACCTACTTTGTTATTATTATTTCACCACTTATTTTATTTATTCATTACTTTATTTGTTTGAAAGTGAAGAATTATTCATTAAATATTCACTAATAAATCCTAAACCCTAAAATATTAAACCCTAAAAAACTAAAAACTAAACCCTAAATATCAAAACCATAAACCCTAGAAACTAAACATTAAACCCTAAATATCAAAACCATAAACCCTATACCCTAAAAATAAACCATAAACCCTAAATATCAAAACACTAAAAGCCCTAACCCTAAACACATAAAACCCTAAACCATAAATACTAAACTTTCAAACACTAAACCATAAAATACTAAGCCCTAACCCCTAACCCCTAAATTTGAGTTTATAACATTAGGTTTAGGGTTAAGGTTTAGGACTTAGAGTTTATGATTTAGGGTTTAGTGTTTAGGGTTTATGGTTCATGGTTTAGCATTTTATGTGTTTAGGGTTTTGGTTTAGGTTTAGTTTGTATGGTTTAGTTTTTTGAGGTTTAGGGTTTAGTTTTTAGGGTTTAAGGTTTAGGTTTTTAGTGTTTTGATATTTAGGGTTTAGTTTTTAAGGTTCATGGTTTAGTTTTAGGGTTTATGTTTTTTGATATTTAGGGTTTATGGTTTAGTTTTTAGAGTTTGTGTTTAGGGTTTAGTTTTTAGTTTTGAGGGTTCATGGTTTAGTTTTTTAGTTTTGAGGGTTTAGGATATATTAGTGAATATTTAATGAATAATTCTTCACTTTCAAGCAAATAAAGTAATGAATAAATAAAATAAATGGTGAAAAAATAACAACAAAGTAGGTTGGCTTGGTGGTTGTGTTGTGTCTTCCAACATGGTGACCCATGTTTAAATCCCCCAAGTACACTTTTGAATTTTGATTTTCTCTAACGATGCCACGTCAGCACCCCATGCCATGCAGGCATGCCACGTTAGCCTCATGCATTGATCGTTAGTTGACTAACGGTTTTCCTCTAACAAGAGTGAAATTTGAACAAAAATAAAACTTTAGGTGGTTGTTCGGACCAAAAAAAGAATAGGGGCTAAAGTAACCAAAAGGTCAAATGTTGGGGCTACTTTTGACTTTATGCCTACTTATTTTGATTTTTTTCGAGTTGGCTTTATAAAATTTATATTGAGTTAAACTGAACATACTCATTCAAGTTAAATTATTATTTTTAAATAGGTCAAATTAAAATTTTGTTGACAATGACTAAAATTCGAGTTAAAATATGTACAGTATAACACATGTAAAAAAATATCTTTCATGGAAAAATATGAGAAAAACGAGAATTTAGTGTGATAGATTAGATTTGATAATTTACTTGTTTAAGGTTTAAACCTAATAAAATTTCAATTAATTCAATAACTAATTATTGTATATCTTAATTTATTTTGAGAGGATTTTAAGATTTTTAAATAATTATATGGGGATTTTATAGAACTTTAAATATATATTATAAATTTATGGAAAATTTTATAATTCTTTTAATTGGAAGATTGTTTTTTTTTTAATTTTATTTGTTGAGAGGCCCAATTTGCTCATATTTGAAATTGACAAGAACTCTATTTATACTAATTTGTTAATCATTTTTCAAATATTAAAACTGTAAAGATTTAACTTGACTTAAACTAAAAATAAAATAATTAATTCAAAAAACTGAATAACTCGATATTTAAGATTTTTTTTTCGTTCACCTCTTTTTTTTTAATAATTTGAGGAGAAAGAAAATTTTGCTTCTAATGAATTTGAACCCACAATTTAGGAAAACTTTAATCACTTGCTCTAAAAATTGTTGGCATGTTTGCTCATCTCTAAGTGAAAGGGATTCAGGGAAGAAGAAACAATCTATGCATACATCTCAAAGACAAACTTGTAGTAAATAGAAATGAAGTAGACTGTTAAAAGCAAAGTTTTGTAATTCCTTGGTGAGAGTATGGATGAACACAAGTAGTCTGTCTCGATTTTAAATAAGAATCTTAACCAGGATTAAGGTATCGTGTCAGGTAGGGGGTAGGCCCCCAAATTCCGTTTAAAAATATGAAAACTAGCTATTGTACAAATATAAAGTATGGACCATGGTCTCTGCGTATAACCCTATTCAAGCACATTTCCCCTAAACTTTTATACCACCTTACTATCTCACAGCCTCCGGAGCTGAGTCGCAGTAAGGGGTGTGTAAGCAAACTAACTTGGTGCATGTTAAACACAGAGTGGCAAAGCCGATTCCGATGGCAAGCCCACTGCTGCTTTTTCGCATATCCAACTGAAATGCCCTCTTCAGTATTCTCACAAAGCATGGTATCAATCCTCCACAGGCCAACACCATCACATGGTCCAGACCGCTGTAATCGATTCCCGCCAATATTGCTCCGATTGCAGATATTGGGCCTACGAATCCGATGAGAGCAGCTGCTGCCAGGGATCCATGCCAACTTTGAGTAGCTCCGAAGACGCAGCTGGCCACTGCTGCACCGCGTGGAAGACCGTGAAGGGAGACGGGAAGGACAATGTGTCGGCCAAGTCCATAAGCTTTTGGTGCCGCTACTCCTAGTGCAAGCCCCTCGGCTAGTGCATGGAAAGCCACTGTTCCGCATGCTAAAAACGACTGAAGCGTGAGAACACTCACTGGAAATCCTGTAACCAAAGGCAGATCATGTGAAGCTCTTTTGTTGCACACAATCTTCAGAATCCTGGTGCTTGAAATATGGACAAATGCAGCGCCTGCAGCAAGTAGCCAAAAAAGTTGGAAAAATCCCATTTTAGAGAATACAAGTAGTTGCAATGGTCGCCCGGCACCAAGGATGAAGGCAATGCCGGAAGCAGCACCCATGAGAAGAGCATGTTGCAGGCAGAAAGCAACAGCAAATGCAACAAGAACGAGGCCACCCAGTAAAGGTCCCAGACCAAAAAGTAGTGAAACAAAGAAACCAGAAGCATCCTCGGAACTGGAAATTCAAAACAATGTAATTTAGTTTAAAAAAATGACAGAAAAAGATTAGAACTAGAATTTAAGAAAAATTTGAAGGCTGCCAGATTGTATTATGGGCAGCAAAAGCCCACATATCAAGCCTAATAGAAGCTATATATCAGACTATCCGTCCAAATCAACTTACATGCAAGCAGAGAAAGCTATGACCATGATGTCATGTAGTTCTACAAAATGGAATATATGCTCTAAAATACAAAAAGGCATAATGTTGTTGAAACAGAATCTGAAATCAACTTTAATATACAAAAGGATATAATTCCAGCAAGAATAGAAAATAAACCCAAATTAGTTGCAATGATGTATTATCCAGCCACACATTCTTCTCAACAAACTATGATTCAATTTACTCACTTGTAATCATGACTGAAGTTCTGGAACAGAGTGCTTAGTGCTTGCATGAATGCTACTGAAAGTGTAGCTGCTGATGCCACTGGAGTTGGTGAAGCTTCCTATTAGAAGGAAAGAAAAAAAGGGTGGGGGTTTAGACTTCTAGTCTATAGAACAGGGTCAAAGAAGATTAATCTCATCTCATTTTAAAAACTTTTGTTCAAATAAAGTTGTTTTTTATCCTTTTAGGCATTGCAAAAAAGAGAAGCTGAAGGGGATGAAAGTAGCAGTCAAACCATTAGCATAGCTTGGAAAGTTCTTTATATTGTTAACTAACCTAAGTTTGAAAAATTCCAATGAAAGCATTCTTGATAGGATACAAAAGCAAAATAGAGTGTAGGGTCATGAAAGACGGTTGTAGAAGCAACTACTTATTCTTGAAGATTCAAACATATATTTAAGTGCAATAAGTGCAGCCACCTTAAATGCATCAGGGAGAACCTCAGCAATGACCATCCAGATCATACATCCAGCAGCAAAACCAGTACAAAAGGGGAGGACTTTATTAAATGCATCAGCACATATAAACGAAGGAACGGCTACAATGGGCTGCAAAAAATTAGAAAGGAAATATATAAACAATCATCAAGGAAATTAAATTAACAGAGAAATTATACTCAAATAAGAATAGCAGTTTAATTTAATTGGCCCTCTCAGAATCTGAACTTTAGAATTTGTTTTTGTTCTTTCCTTTGCCAATTGCAATGGATGACACCAAGGTGCAGTCATTTACTATTGTAACATCGATCAAGCATGCGCATGCAAGTTAAGATGGTTTGAATAACCCAGAAAAGGTTGTTCTTTACTCATCACCTGTTGACAATGGATCTTCTATTGAAAATATTTACCTGGTCTTCAAATTTAAATTTTCCACTTCACCATTGTTTCTTTTACTTATCTTTTTCAACCCGATCTTTGAAGTTCTAAACTATTTCCATTGACACAAAATGATATGCTCAAAGCCTAATAAACAGCAAGACATAATAGATACCTGCGGTAAGGATGTAATTATACTCCATAACATTGCATTTTGTGGAGAAACACCCCTTGATGCAAGCACCATGCTCACGGCCAATCCCTCTGGTATGTTATGTACAGCTATGGCTAATGTTACCAAAAGGCCTTGAGTAAAACCTTTTGAGCCAGCAAATGAAACTCCAACACCAGAGCCCTCTCCAAATGAATGGAGGGTCATAATTCCAATGACAAGGACAACTTTAGTTGCATCTGCTCCTTTTATATCCAGCATACTTACTTCCCCATATTGTTCAAGTACCTGAAACCCAAACACATGATAAGTTATAAGAAGTTCAAGATTACAAGAAGTTAAAAACACAGCACTGTGCATGGCATGATATATTAACAGTCTTAAACTTTCTCTAGAAGCAATAATGAACCTCATACGTGATAAGGATTGAAAAAGTGAAAAACTCTTTCTTCATTTACAAGGCCTGAAACAGACTTAATCCGTGTGTGGTATATTTACTTTGCATTGAAGGTGGGGAAAGAATAGAAGTTCTTTTATGATAATTCTGCAATGACTGAAAATAAAACCAAATATCTGATATGAGAGACAGTTATTACCTTCTTACAGAGCAAAATAAAAATGCCACCAGCTAAAATCCCAATCACGACCCAACTTCCAGCACCGTGTTCCTGTCCTTCCTGTATGAGATCAAAGCTTGCTGCCAACATGACACCAGCAGCCATTCCATTGCATATCCCAGCCCATTGAGGGTCAAGCTCAACAAAGAAAAAAGGAACAGCACCGAGACCAGTTGCCGCAGCCATTGCTAACGTAAAAAGCAAGACTGTGGACACAGAAACTCTGCTGTAAGTGTAACTACCTTTCCAGTCGCTCCTTGCTTTTTCGTCATCCTCGGAACTTATGATCTTCTCTGTACCAGTGCCATCTATAACAGTATCCCCTAAATTTTTATGGGGAGCTCTTATTCTTTGCAAAATTACAGTTTGATCATCTGCTGTAATGCATTCAAGGAATGAAAGGGCGATGAATAAAACTAAAAGCAGATCCTTGAGCCTGAATTGCATTGTCTTTTATTATTGCCACAAATCTATCACTTTCCAGGATGTTTGAAAACGCACCTGAGCGATACAAGCTGAAATTAGAAAGCACAATTTCAATGAAAAAACAAAGAATTTTTCAACCAAAGCACTAAAACATGACCAAGAAAGGATATTGAGCATGGGCGGAGCTACGTGCATAGGTGACACCCCAAAATTTTTGGGAATTTGTATTTTTCTATATAGACTTGTATATAAAAATTAAAAATATATATATAATTGACACTCCTTTATATATAAATTGACACTCCTTTATATATAAATTGACACATCTTAAAAATCGTTCAAGAGAATGACGCATAAATTCCTGGCTTCGCCCCTGCTATTGAGGCTTTGACAATTGAAACAAAAACCCTCCATTGCTATAGTCCGACAAATTTGAGATGATCATAAATAAACAATACATACAATCAACATGATAATCGTTTCAAAATAGCAGAAATCCCAAGTAACTTTTTTTCCAAAACCCTAATTGATAAAAATAAACAAACATCGCAAGAAGCAAACATCTTAAGAATCCACAATACCCCAATGGCAAGAAAAACAAATTGGTTCAATTTAATAGTAATGTAACCCCTAAAACAGATCATGTAATAAGGATGGGAAAAGAAGGAAAGCCCAGAATTTTGCAATGAAAGGAAGAAAAATTACTAGATTTGATTAGATAGAAAGGAAAATAAGATGAAACCCATGAAGGAAACTTGAACTTACCTGCAGGTGCAGGGTCCAAACAAACGATGGTCAGGAATTTCTTCTTTGATTTGTCACGAGCAAAAAGAAGAAGAAGAAGAAGAAGAAGAAGAAGAAGAAGAGGGAAATTAGGGTACAAAGGGAAATAGATAAGAGGGCACCGTTTCCCTGGATACTGATCACATAAGAAGATTTCAATTCTTGGTTAATCAAATACCCATTGGCATTAGTGCCTAATTCTTAGATATATTATGAACAATAAAAATAGTCGAAAGAAAGAAACAAAACTTTGTGTTTGTCTGTCTGTCTGTCTGTCACAACTACTGGCGATAAGGAAAGGAAAGGAAAGGGGGGTTGACTTTAAATTACAAATATTGATTACAGAATGACCACCTAAATCTATACATGGACGGAATTACAGATTTTTTTTGGCTTTAATTCTTTTGGCCAATTTTAAATTTAACCTAAACTAACTTCTAATTTGTTGTTTAATTTAAATTTTAGATTCTCAAAATCTCATCTGTTAGATAATTAAGGGATCCACTAAAATATTCTTCTTCTTCTTAGAAATGTTGAACTCTAATATTTTTATCTTTAAATTATACATAAATTTATGGATTAAAAAATAAAATAAAAGTACCCTAAAGTCATATTAAAAATACTATAAAATAGATATTAGCGTATTCTTAAAAGTTATAAACATTTTTATAAAAAAAATGTTTTAAACATTTATCTTTGAACACATGTCCTAGTGCATATAGGACATAGAACGGCTTTGTCCATGAAAGGCGATAACGAGTCGAGACTGCAAGTAGTATTATTAAAGTAGGCTCATGCTCGAGCCTCGTCGAGCTTAAAATTTTAGACTTGAGCGAATTAAGCTTCGCCTATTATTTTTTTTAAATTATTTTAAATATTTTTTTGAAGTTTTAAAAAATAATATGTGAAAACTTGTTTGAGAAAAGATAATATTTTTTTTAAGTTCGCAAAGTAACTATAGTACATTTTTTAAATTATACAAGTCCACAAGGAGAATGAGATTTAAAGTATTTAACCATGATAACAAGTTAACAATATTGAAACATACAAGTATATATATATATATATATATTATTTCGAGTCTGTTCACAAGCTTTTCAAGTTGAACATGGGTCGACTCAGCTCGACTTGTTAAGGTCTCAAGTCGAGCACGAGCTCAAGTCAAACTCACTTGAGCCAAACTTTGACCGAGCTGAGCTCGAGTAGCTTGCGAGCCGATAAGACTCGTTAGCACCCTAGAAGAAAACCAATGAAGTTACTTTTGATAGGATATAAACTTATGTTTTACACTCCGTTATTTATTGCTTTTAAAAGTCTTTTTAGAGTTAAGGCTTCGCTTGGTAGAAAAGAAAGAAAAATAGAATGATGAAAAATGAAAGTGATGGAAAAAATGGAAGGATAAAAAAAAATATTTTTTCTTTCCATCATAGTGTTTAGTTGAGATGATGAAAAATTAGAAGAAAAATGAGTTTATTTCCCCTCTATTGCTTGGTACAATGAAAAATTTTGGTGGTATTTGCTACATATCTGATCCCTGTTTTTAATGTTTACAATTTCCTTCATTCGTGTGATCATAATCAAATAGTAAGATATCGACTCTCTTTTACAACCAGTAGATAATTGATAACGGATCATATTAGTCGATAGTTGATAATTAATTGTATTAATTAATTTGATTGCATTAACTGATTGTATTCGATATTTTTTAGCAAAATTAACTAATAGTCCATAATTTGTTTATTTGAGCAAACAAAATAACATAAGACGTGATTATATTCAATACTTGTTTGAATAGTTTATTGGTTGTCTCAGTTGTAGGTTGTGAATTTGTTTCGACAATGATCGAGACATATTCGAATTCAATGCATCTGATTATGCATATTAAAACATACATCACATGTATGTTCTTGTAGGTCAGAAACGAAGATCGAGTCATTGGTGCTGACTGTGAAATATAATCAAAGTAAAAGAATAGTTGTCCAAGTTGGGAAATTTAAGCTTCAAAACGTGGCTTTCAATGGACTTTGTCTTTGGAGGAGGGAAATATAATCGAATTGTTTATCTTTAAATCTAATAACTTCTTAAAAAATAATTAAATTATTGAAATTGGAGTCACAATTTAATTTTATTAATTTCAAAAATAATGGATTATAAAATTAATTAAATTATAAAGTTGAAGAATGTGATATATTATTGTTTTTATTATTTTACATAAACTAATATATATAGTTGAAATATTACTTAAATAATATATCAAAAAGCAGTTTTTATTATATAATTTTGTTTTGATTTAAGGTAAAATGAAGAAAAGTAATTAAAAAATCTGAGTAAGAAGTTGTCCAAAGTCTCATATTACCAATGTATAATCTAAGGCTGAGTAAGGAAGAGGTGGTAAAGATTATCTTTTTGTTACTAAGGGTGCGTTCGGGAACCATTTTAGAGGTGCAAAAGCTCGTTTATACCCATAAGCTGAGAAAAACGCTCAGCTTTTGATAAAAAATCACGTTGGAAATGAGATTATTCAACTAAACTGAAAAGCTAAGAAATTGATGCTTTTGCGTTTGGGTTGATTTTACAATATTATCCTTATCATCGTAGACGAAATTTTGTTTTTTCTTGGTTGAGCGTGGTGTTCGTTTTGGGTGGGAAAGGAGAATGGTTTTAACTTTGTTGATTTTTTTCTTCACATTTTGAGCTTAATTGTTTCTTTATTATTTTGTTTTTTTCAGACATATTTTTTATACCATTACTCACTCATAATTATTAAAACCCACATGATATTTTGATAAACATAATAATAATTAAAATTTAATAATAAATTTGCCAAAAAATGTTTGTTTATATTTTAATATAATTTAAGTTAACTATATTTCATATATTATAATATAGACATTTAAATATCATCTAAGTTAGTTTAATTTTTTAATAGGAACAATTTAGTTTTTATTTCATAATATCATGTCTAAAATATATATTTTATTTTATAATATAATATCTAAAATAGATATTTTAAATATTAATATTAAAATAATATAAAGAATTTAATATTTTAAATAAAAATAAAGAATAAAAACATCACTTGCGTTCATTTATTTTGACTTTACAATATCATATTTAATATAGTCATTTTATCTATTCAAAAGTACTTTTTGACAGCAATGACAAACACTAAAATCTTTTAACTAGATTTTCAAAATTACTTTTCAAAATCACTTTCCAACAACACTTTTAAAAGCATTTTCAAAAGCAATGTCAAACTGGCCCTAATTATTAGCACTATCGGTAATGAGCAAAAATCGTCTCCCATTTTAAGTGTTTTTATTTATGTCTCATCATTAAAAATAAATTTAGAGTTTACGATTAGGGTTTAAAAATAAGAGTTAAGGTTAGGGCTTAAAGTATTGGTAGGTGTACTTTTAGGGTGTAAAGTTTAGAATTTAAAAAATAGGGTTAGAGCTTACGATTTGATTTTTTAATATTAAACATAAAAAAGACAAAAAAAATGTCCATCGGCAATATCTTACACGAGATGCTGGTACTATATAAAATTTATTTTCAAATGGTTGGATGAGTGAGAACAGATGGTTGAGATTAACAATAAAAATGAGATATTTTTACGAAGAAAAAAAGTAATCATTCATAATTTAAAAGTTTATCTCTAAATAATCCAACAATCGAGAAAAAAGTATAAAATTTTTAAGTTTTACACTATATGAATGATCATAACTCATATTTTAACATATTATATATTTATCTTACGATCAGATTATAAAGTTTACAATCTCATTCATGTGTTTATCATCAGATTCAATATAAAAAAGGTTAATAATTATCATATAAATATATAAAAAAAATCATCACCATTGCTTTATCCCCAAGTTTACTAACTTTGCAATGCTTAAAAACACTTAAAACTTGCATCGTCTCTTCTGAAAACCGACATGACATTGAGATGGTAAGATACTGTCTGAAATATTTTCCTCATTGCCAATCATTATGTGCAAATGAAAACAAACAAAAGCCATAAACACAGAAAATTAATTATAAAAAGTAGGTAGCCACCCCATTAACCTTGTTCCTAGTATTCAACATTGTTCAACATGATCAAGTGGTCAGAAAGGTAGAGATGAATGCTAGCGAGGCCTGATGGTGGGGATAACTCCGCTCACGAGTTCACTTCCAAGGATCTCAGTGGTGGGTTGAGAATTCCTTCCGGAGATGAGAGGCGATTTCGAATACGATGTATCTGAACCTGACCCTGTCTGAATCGTATCAGTGTCCGGAAACTGCAAACATAAGTTCTCCAACTCTCTCACAACTTCCAACATTGTCGGTCGTTGTGTGGGATCGTCCAGGCAACACTTGAGGGCCAGTGCCATAAATTTCTTGATGCATTCGGAAGAGTATGCACCCATGCTCTGGTCTATGATGGAAAACATCAATCCCGATTGACATGCTCCATAAACCTGTAGTACATGTTACTTTATTGCCATTTTCATAAAAAACAAATATGTTTAGTTGTAACTAGCATAAATCTTTGATAATTAGTACCTCCCGGACGATGTTTCTACCATGAGAGATCGGCAGCATGCCGGTCAAAAGTTCCAGAAACACTATCCCAAGGCTATAGACATCACTTTTATCAGTTAACTTGTGAGTTAAGAAATATTCCGGATCCAGATAACCCTATATATAAATCAGAACAAAATGGAAATGAAAATCTTGCACCAAAGGACAGCTCAAGTATTTCTGGAAAAAGACTTTTATAGTCTTACAGGTGTTCCTTTGACAAGTGTGGAGACATGAGCCGAAGCTCCTTCGACATCCGGTAATGGTGCAAGCCTTGAGATTCCGAAATCCGAAACTTTCGGATTAAACTTGAAGTCCAACAAAATGTTGTTTGCCTTGATGTCCCGATGAATGATTGGTGGGTCTGCTTCATTATGAAGGTAGAGGATCCCTTTGGCTGAACCCAACGCAATGCGCAGTCGCATGGGGAAACTCAACCTATGTCTGTATCTATCTGCAATTTCCTTCACATAAACAATGTAAACTTTTCCACCAATATTTACTATATATATATATGTGTGTTATACAGTCAAATAGATAGAACACGAGAAATTTACCCGATAGAAGATCATGGAGAGAACCGTTGGGCATGAACTCATACACTAACATCTGGGATGAAAAAACAAACAACATATTGTTGGACTTCAAGTTTCCTGGGGAAATATACAAAGTTCATTGCTTTGCAGCTATGAATATGTAGAATATACCTGCTCATCATGTTCGCTACAGTATCCGATCAAAGAGACCAGGTTCCGGTGATGTAATCGCGACATCAGTTGGATTTCGGTTATGAATTCTGTCTGGCCCTGCAAAGATCCTTGTTGGGCACGCTTAATGGCAACTACTGTTCCATTAGCCAAAATGCCTTTGTAAACCTTTCCGTAGCCACCTTGACCAATTTGGGCAGTATCCTTGAATCCACCTGTGGCTGCTTCAAGTTCTAAAAAGCTGAAGTCCTTAACACCTTCAGTTGCGATGGTAACTTTTCCAGCTGCATCGAGAATAAAAAAACAAACAAAGATCATTGATATTGCCATTATATTTTACATGGAATAAATGCATATATCGTACACGGATTCGGACTTACATGGCTGTTTTTTTGACAAATCATACCCGGATTTGGTTCTCCATTTGTAGAAGAGGGCAATTGCCAAAGATACTGCAACTACAAAGGATATGGCCCCTAGTATTAATGCAGTTAGGACACCTTTACTTATTCCTCCTTTTTTCCAGGGGAGGGGCTGGAGATCATCTGCAATAAATTAACTTTTGACTAAAGAAATGTACTTGAGAACTACTGGAAAACAGACAATCTAGTAGAGATACGTACAATCAGCATAAGGTTCGCCGGGTGTAAAATAGATCACCTCATACGGCCCATAGATGTCACTGGAATTGATTTGAAATGTCGCAATTAGGCCTATGATACGCACCATTTCAGTTTTGTTGAATGTTTGTGTGTTATACTGGGGGAAAAATTTTAAAAACAAGTGAAGCCTGGGACCATCATCTTGCCATACAAACGATTCAACAAATAGTTGATAAAGCTCCAATCGGAGGTTGGTTGTAACGTAGTTCCTGTATTGGGGAATATATCGACTGAAATCCACTAGGGGTGGACTTCGTAAACGTAACCCGACTGCGAGAGGTGCAGCACAGAAGCAACCTGGATAATCTGGGACAAATTCAAAACCGTTACTGAGAGGACAAGTTGGTTGGCAGTTGCCACTAGAGTTACTTGAGGTTCCAGTTTCAGTTCCAGGTACTAAATCTCCATCTCCGATTGTACTTCCGCAAAATTGGGCTATGTTTAGTTGATTTGCAGAGGCACAAACAGGATTTCCTTCAAGCCTAAGTTAAGTATCCAGGGAAAGGCATCGCTAATGAATCAGAGATTATCATATTATTTTGCAACTGCACAATCTTATATAAAGAACAATGCTCTCACCTGATAGTAACATTGGAAGGCGGATTTATACTGCCTGAAATATTCGAAAGCGAGTTGCTCCGGAAATCTCTGCAAGTAAAGCCGGTGCATGGGCAAAGATTAGGTATATATGAAGCTGAAAATGAAAATAATAGCTTTCTGCTCTAAATACTTACACGATAAGTCTTGCCGTGGCAGTAAAATTTTTGTTTTGCCAAACATTGGAGGGAACATCTCCACTTAAGAAATTGCCTTCTAGTGACCTGCACCAACAACAAAACAATTCACTCAACATCCATGCAATATAAAATTCCTGTAAAGGAAATTGACAGTAAAAAATGAAGACTAATTCTTACAATTTCTGAAGATTAGGAAGGACAGAAAAGTTCGAAGGAATCGATCCATTGAGAGAATTATAGGATAGATCACTGCCCCATTCAAATAACAAAGCAATAATGACTCGTTAAGGAATTTCACATCATAAATTAATAGTAGCATCAACAACCCTTACATTGCTGTGACGTTATCGGAAAGCTTATTTGTTGGGATCGCTCCGGTAAATCTGTTATGGCTCAGATCACTGCAGTATGACAAAACAACACAAAGAAGTGTTCTGATTTTGTTATTATGCCAAAAAGTAAGTTAAATTGTTTAAATCGATTATGGAACACTCTTAAAAATGCTCGAAAGGCATACAGATAGCGAAACGATGTAATGTTGCTGAAATCAGGAATAGCTCCTTGCAAGCTGCAGTTCCTGAGACTCCTGGTAAGATGAATAAAACAAAAGTATGAGCAATTTTAGCAGTTTGGAGAACAACTTAAAAGAAAATAGAGAGAGGGGAGGGAAGCTGACAGTTTCACCAGGTTGGACATGTTGCTGTAGGAAGCAGGAATCTCTGTTCCACCAAAATAGTTATTATCAAGTTGGCTGCAATACAAGGAAATACTAGGAGTGAGTATTTGATTCAAATCAAATCGGTGAAAGTTTTTTAATTAATCTAGTTGAAAAGTTTTATTTTAACAATCGGTGAAACTTCACTCTGACCTACCAACAAGTCATTCGAAAACAATTAGAGAAAGTTCACAAATTTCACAAAAAATGGGACTTTTTGTGTAGGCTATATAGATTGGGAAGTTGTATTCTTTAGATTATTACTGTTCAAACAAGCATCTACAAGTCCTCTAGTCTGTGTAAAAAAACCAGTTCGATTAAATCACTAACAACCTTCTTATCATTGATTTGATAAAAATCTATGCACAAGATGTAAGGTTGAATTATATGTAATTATTAGTTTGTTTTGAACTAATATTTATTGATATGCTTCATTCATAACAATAATAATAAATAAATAAATAAATAATAATAATAACCGTAATCATCATTATCATCATAATAAGAATGGTTTAGGAGGGAGACATGGTGTTTTTTATACACGGATAAAACATCAATAAGGGGTAAAGTAACTTTTCTCTAAATTTGAAAAAGAAAACTTGATCCTTAAACCGTTTTTAGTCCACATTAGTTCTTAAACTTGATTTTTAGTCATTTGATTACATGATACTTTGAGGGTGCAACAGGACATGATCTCAAAGTCACACGTCATCAAAATGAATTTAACGGGACAAAATTATCAAATTCATGGGCTGACATGGGCAAAAAAACAAGGACCAAGTAGGGAAAAAATACTAAGTTCAGGGATTGAAAGTTACTTTATCCTCAACTAATTAATTAACATTTAACGGTAGGCTTACAGTATTTTCAAATTTGGCATCAGTGAATATTCTGGTGGTAGATTCCCCGTTAAGTTATTACTGTCCACCAGGCTGCACATCCATGTATACAAGATATATTAAGATGATTCATAACAGTTCATACTTTGTGACAATTGAATTGGCACTGAGCTTACAAGTGTATAAGAGCAGGCATGCTGTAGAGCTCTGATGGAAGCTGCCCACTAATTGAGTTGTTGTTCATGTGACTGCAGTTAACAAAAACTGATTATTACTGTACTTGTAGAAAAGCCTTTAAATCAAATTTCAGTTACTCACAAGTGCCTGCATTTGATCAGGTTGACAAAAGTTTTGGGCAGTGATCCTGTTATCTGATTCCAATCCACCTGAAAAATCAGTAAGTTTGGAAGAAAACCAAGCTCGTCGGCTAATGGACCCGATAGCTGATTCCCACTTAACAGCCTGCAACCATGATCTCTACTCTTGTCAGGTTTCTGCAATCATTTGCTAAGAACTAGGAATTTGCTTATGAATATGGACTTACTTACAGGTATTTCAATGTTTTTATGTTGCTGATCTCCTTTGGTATGCTGCCTGTAATATTTCCATTCCACATAAAATTCCTGTACAAGCTAATAAAGTTATTGATGGTGATGCAAGAATCTCCTGACTGCTCCATGATCATCGAAAAACATAGGTACCACTTACAGTACAGTCATATTAGTTAGCTGGCCAAGTTCAGGAGCAAGCTTTCCAGAAAGATTCAAATTTAGCATCCGCCTGGAAACAACAAAACATGTCCAAAATGAGAGCTGAAACAGATAGACCACCTTAACCCCTGCTCTGGGAATCATTTCATCGAACTAGTGGTGTGCTATATAATTTGAGGCAGAAAAAATGGTGAAATAAAAATAAATATGGCAACCAGTGAGTTAGCATACAGTTCTTGAACATGCATAAAGCCATCTGATAGAGGCATGGTGCAGATTACTCCGGTCCAGTTCCGGTTACAAGGATCACCTTTTCCCCAGTTTCTGAGATATTTCTTCTGATCATGGAGTTTTCGTCGAATAGCTTTCAGTGCATCAACTGTAATTCATCAAAAATCCTTAAAATTTGAAGTAACAAAGAATGGGGAGAAACTGAACAACATAAAGCAAACAAAACCAACCTTCGGGTGGATAAGTAATATTATCAGCCCCATAAACTTGAGCACAGTAACATGAGAAAAGAGAAAGGAGCAGAGTTACACACAGTGTTGCCTTTGTCATCTGTTAAAAACAGACATGTTAATATACTCATACGTACATTAATGTTGGTGTAATAAGAGCATAACGATAAGAAGCAAATTGAGGTATGTATCTCTAAATGCATTACCTTGATGCATAAGCAAATGCAATATCGGCGATGAGTTTTGCGGGAGAGAAATGGGTATAAAATGAGGGAGAAGACGTCAGTTCCTATAGGTCAGAAACGAAGATCGAGTCATGGGTGCTGACCACATTTTGAAAATATACAAAGTAAAAGGATAGTTGGCCAAGTTGGGAATTTTAAGATTTAAATGTGGCTTTCAGTGGACTTTGTCTTTGGAGGAGGGATTGAGCTTATGTAATCCGTAGGTGCAAATGTCTAACATCAAAGTCGTTGTCTAGATTAAAGAAATACTATCAAAGTCAACTCCACCTTGTTTTTTGTTTTGGTTTTATAAGCTTCTTATGATCAGATCATAAAGTTTACTATCTTTGCAATGTTTGAAAACACTTAAAACTTGCATCGTCGCATCTGAAAACTGATATGACATTGAGATGGTAAGAAACTGTCTGAAATATTTTATTCATTGCCAGTCATCATGTGCAAATGAAAACAAACAAAAGCCATAAACAAAGCAAACTAATTATACAAATAAGTAGCCACCCCACTAATCTTTTTCCTAGTATTTAACAAATTGTTCAACATGATCAAGTGGTCATAAAAGTAGGGATGATTACTAGCGAGGCCTGATGGTGGGGATAACTCCGCTCACAAGTTCACTTCCAAGGATCTCAGTGGTGGGTTGAGAATTCCTTCCGGAGAGGAGAGGTGACATATTCGAATTCGATGCATCTGATTCTGACCCTGTCGGATTTGTATCAGTCTCCGAAACTGCAAACATAAGTTCTCCAACTCTCTCACAACTTCCAACATTGTCGGTCGTTGCTTGGGATCATCCAGGCAACACTTGAGGGCCAGTGCCATAAATTTCTTGATGCATTCGGAAGAGTATGCACCCATGCTCTGGTCTATGATGGAAAACATCAATCCAGATTGACATGCTCCATAAACCTGTAGTACATGTTACTTTGCTTTATTACCATTTTCATAAAACAATAGTATGTTTAGTTGTAAATAGCATAAATCTATGATAATTAGTACCTCCCGGACGATGTTTCTACCATGAGAGATCAGCAGCATGCCGGTCAAAAGTTCCAGAAACACTATCCCAAGGCTATAGACATCGATTTTATCAGTTAAATTGTGAGTTAATAAATATTCCCGATCCAGATAACCCTATATATAAAACAGAACAAAATGGAAATGAAGTTCTTGCCCCATATGATAGCTGAAGTATTTCTAGAAAAAGGCTCTTATAGTCTTACAAGTGTTCCTTTGACAAGTGTGGAGACATGAGCCGAAGCTCCTTCGACATCAGGTAATGGTGCAAGCCTTGAGATTCCGAAATCCGAAACTTTCGGATTAAACTTGAAGTCCAACAATATGTTGTTTGCCTTGATGTCCCGATGAATGATTGGTGGGTTTGCTTCATTATGAAGGTAGAGGATCCCTTTGGCTGAACCCAATGCAATAAGCAGTCGCATGGGGAAACTCAACGTATGTCTGTATCTTTCTGCAATTTCTTTTGCAAACAATGTAAACTTTTCCAGCAACATTTACTATATATATATATGTGTTTTATACAGTCAAATAGATAGAAGATCATGGAGAGAACCGTTGGGCATGAACTCATACACCAACATCTGGGATGAAAAAAAAACAACAATTGTTGCATTAAAAGGTTCATGGGGAAATATACATAGTTCGTTGCTTTGCAGCTATGGATATATAGAATATACCTGCTCATCTTGTTCGCTACAGTATCCGATCAAAGAGACCAGGTTCCGGTGATGTAATCGCGACATCAGTTGTATTTCGGTTATGAATTCTGTCTGGCCCTGCAAAGATCCTTGTTGGGCACGCTTAATGGCAACTACTGTTCCATTAGCCAAAATGCCTTTGTAAACCTTCCCATATCCGCCTTGACCAATTTGGGCAGTATCCTTGAATCCACCTGTGGCTGCTTCAAGTTCTAAAAAGCTGAAGTCCTTAACACTTTCAGTTGTGATGGTAACTTTTCCAGCTGCATCGAGATTAAAAAAACAAACAAAGATCATTGATATTGCCATTATATTTTACATGAAATAAATGCATATATCATACCCGGATTCGGACTTACATGGCTGTTTTTTGACAAATCATACCCGGATTTGGTTCTCCTTTTTGTAGAAGAAGGGTAATTGCCAAAGATACTGCAACTACAAAGGATATGGCCCCTAGTATTAATCCAATTAGAGCACCTTTACTTATTCCTCCATTTTTCCAGGGGAAGGGCTGGAGATCATCTGCAATAAATTAACTTTTGACTAAAGAAATGTACTCAAGAACTACTGGAAAAAGACAATCTAGTAGAGATACCGTACAATCTGAATAAGCTTCACTGGGTGTAAAATTGATCACCTCATACGGACCATAGATGTCACTGGAAGGGATTTGAAATGTCATAATTAGGCCTATGATACGTATCATCTCAGTTTTGTTGAATGTAAAAGTGTTATTTGTATCCTGAGGGAAAAATTTTAAAAACAAGTGAAGCCTCTTTCTCATCTTGCCATACAAAGAATTCAACAAATAGTTGATAAAGCTCCAATCGGAGGTTGTTTGTAACGTAGTTCCTGTATTGGGGAATATATCGACTGAAATCCACTAGGGGAGGACTTCGTAAACGTAACCCGACTGCGAGAGGTGCAGCACAGAAGCAACCTGGATAATCTGGGACAAATTCAAAACCGTTACTGAGAGGACAAGTTGGTTGGCAGCTGCCACTAGTGTTACTTGAGGTTCCAGTTTCAGTTCCAGGTGCAAAATCTCCATCTCCGATTGTACTTCTGCAAAATTGGGCTATGTTTAGTTGATTTGCAGAGGCACAAACAGGATTTCCTTCAAGCCTAAGTTAAGTATCCAGGGAAAGGCAGCACTAATGAATCAGAGATTATCATATTATTTTGCAACTGCACAATGTTATATAAAGAACAATGCTATCATCTGATAGTAACATTGGAAGGCGGATTTATACTGCCTGAAATATTCGAAAGCGAATTGTTCGAAATCTCTGCAAGTAACGGCAATGCATGGGTAAAGATTAGGTATATATGAAGCTGAAAATAAAAATTATAGCTTTCTGCTCTAAATACTTACACAATAAGTCTTGCCCTGGCAGTAAAATTTTTGTTTTGCCAAACATCGGAGGGAACATCTCCACTTAAGAAATTGCCTTCTAGTGACCTGCAACAACAAAACAAAACAATTCATTCAACATCCATGCAATATAAAAATTCCTGTAAAGGAAATTGACAGTAAAAAATGAAGACTAATTCTTACAATTTCTGAAGATTAGGAAGGACAGAAAAGTTCGAAGGAATCGATCCATTGAGAGAATTATAGGATAGATCACTGCCCCATTCAAATAACAAAGCAATAATGAATCGTTAAGGAATTTCACATCATAAATTAATAGTAGCATCAACAACCCTTACATTGCTGTGACGTTATCGGAAAGCTTATTTGTTGGGATATCTCCGGTAAATCTGTTATGGCTCAGATCACTGCAGTATGACAAACCAACACAAAGAAGTGTTCTGATTTTGTTATTATGCCAAAAAGTATGTTAAATTGTTTAAATCAATTATAGAACACTCTTAAAAATGCTCGAAAGGCATACAGATAGCGAAACGTTGTAATGTTGCTGAAATCAGGAATAGCTCCTTGCAAGCTGCAGTTCCTGAGACTCCTGGTAAGATGAATAAAACAAAAGTATGAGCAATTTTAGCAGTTTGGAGAACAACTTAAAAGAAAATAGAGAGAGGGGAGGGAAGCTGACAGTTTCACCAGGTTGGACATGTTGCTGTAGGAAGCAGGAATCTCTGTTCCACCAAAATAGTTATTATCAAGTTGGCTGCAATACAAGGAAATACTAGGAGTGAGTATTTGATTCAAATCAAATCGGTGAAAGTTTTTAATTAATCTAGTTGAAAAGTTTTATTTTAACAATCGGTGAAACTTCACTCTGACCTACCAACAAGTCATTCGAAAACAATTAGAGAAAGTTCACAAATTTCACAAAAAATGGGACTTTTTGTGTAGGCTATATAGATTGGGAAGTTGTATTCTTTAGATTATTACTGTTCAAACAAGCATCTACAAGTCCTCTAGTCTGTGTAAAAAAACCAGTTCGATTAAATCACTAACAACCTTCTTATCATTGATTTGATAAAAATCTATGCACAAGATGTAAGGTTGAATTATATGTAATTATTAGTTTGTTTTGAACTAATATTTATTGATATGATTCATTCATAACAATAATAATAAATAAATAAATAAATAATAATAATAACCGTAATCATCATTATCATCATAATAAGAATGGTTTAGGAGGGAGACATGGTGTTTTTTATACACGGATAAAACATCAATAAGGGGTAAAGTAACTTTTCTCTAAATTTGAAAAAGAAAACTTGATCCTTAAACCGTTTTTAGTCCACATTAGTTCTTAAACTTGATTTTTAGTCATTTGATTACATGATACTTTGAGGGTGCAACAGGACATGATCTCAAAGTCACACGTCATCAAAATGAATTTAACGGGACAAAATTATCAAATTCATGGGCTGACATGGGCAAAAAAACAAGGACCAAGTAGGGAAAAAATACTAAGTTCAGGGATTGAAAGTTACTTTATCCTCAACTAATTAATTAACATTTAACGGTAGGCTTACAGTATTTTCAAATTTGGCATCAGTGAATATTCTGGTGGTAGATTCCCCGTTAAGTTATTACTGTCCACCAGGCTGCACATCCATGTATACAAGATATATTAAGATGATTCATAACAGTTCATACTTTGTGACAATTGAATTGGCACTGAGCTTACAAGTGTATAAGAGCAGGCATGCTGTAGAGCTCTGATGGAAGCTGCCCACTAATTGAGTTGTTGTTCATGTGACTGCAGTTAACAAAAACTGATTATTACTGTACTTGTAGAAAAGCCTTTAAATCAAATTTCAGTTACTCACAAGTGCCTGCATTTGATCAGGTTGACAAAAGTTTTGGGCAGTGATCCTGTTATCTGATTCCAATCCACCTGAAAAATCAGTAAGTTTGGAAGAAAACCAAGCTCGTCGGCTAATGGACCCGATAGCTGATTCCCACTTAACAGCCTGCAACCATGATCTCTACTCTTGTCAGGTTTCTGCAATCATTTGCTAAGAACTAGGAATTTGCTTATGAATATGGACTTACTTACAGGTATTTCAATGTTTTTATGTTGCTGATCTCCTTTGGTATGCTGCCTGTAATATTTCCATTCCACATAAAATTCCTGTACAAGCTAATAAAGTTATTGATGGTGATGCAAGAATCTCCTGACTGCTCCATGATCATCGAAAAACATAGGTACCACTTACAGTACAGTCATATTAGTTAGCTGGCCAAGTTCAGGAGCAAGCTTTCCAGAAAGATTCAAATTTAGCATCCGCCTGGAAACAACAAAACATGTCCAAAATGAGAGCTGAAACAGATAGACCACCTTAACCCCTGCTCTGGGAATCATTTCATCGAACTAGTGGTGTGCTATATAATTTGAGGCAGAAAAAATGGTGAAATAAAAATAAATATGGCAACCAGTGAGTTAGCATACAGTTCTTGAACATGCATAAAGCCATCTGATAGAGGCATGGTGCAGATTACTCCGGTCCAGTTCCGGTTACAAGGATCACCTTTTCCCCAGTTTCTGAGATATTTCTTCTGATCATGGAGTTTTCGTCGAATAGCTTTCAGTGCATCAACTGTAATTCATCAAAAATCCTTAAAATTTGAAGTAACAAAGAATGGGGAGAAACTGAACAACATAAAGCAAACAAAACCAACCTTCGGGTGGATAAGTAATATTATCAGCCCCATAAACTTGAGCACAGTAACATGAGAAAAGAGAAAGGAGCAGAGTTACACACAGTGTTGCCTTTGTCATCTGTTAAAAACAGACATGTTAATATACTCATACGTACATTAATGTTGGTGTAATAAGAGCATAACGATAAGAAGCAAATTGAGGTATGTATCTCTAAATGCATTACCTTGATGCATAAGCAAATGCAATATCGGCGATGAGTTTTTGCGGGAGAGAAATGGGTATAAAATGAGGGAGAAGACGTCAGTTCCTATAGGTCAGAAACGAAGATCGAGTCATGGGTGCTGACCACATTCTTGTGAAATATATACAAAGTAAAAGGATAGTTGGCCAAGTTGGGAATTTTAAGATTTAAATGTGGCTTTCAGTGGACTTTGTCTTTGGAGGAGGGATTGAGCTTATGTAATCCGTAGGTGCAAATGTCTAACATCAAAGTCGTTGTCTAGATTAAAGAAATACTATCAAAGTCAACTCCACCTTGTTTTTTGTTTTGGTTTTATAAGCTTCTTATGATCAGATCATAAAGTTTACTATCTTTGCAATGTTTGAAAACACTTAAAACTTGCATCGTCGCATCTGAAAACTGATATGACATTGAGATGGTAAGAAACTGTCTGAAATATTTTATTCATTGCCAGTCATCATGTGCAAATGAAAACAAACAAAAGCCATAAACAAAGCAAACTAATTATACAAATAAGTAGCCACCCCACTAATCTTTTTCCTAGTATTTAACAAATTGTTCAACATGATCAAGTGGTCATAAAAGTAGGGATGATTACTAGCGAGGCCTGATGGTGGGGATAACTCCGCTCACAAGTTCACTTCCAAGGATCTCAGTGGTGGGTTGAGAATTCCTTCCGGAGAGGAGAGGTGACATATTCGAATTCGATGCATCTGATTCCGACCCTGTCGGATTTGTATCAGTCTCCGGAAACTGCAAACATAAGTTCTCCAACTCTCTCACAACTTCCAACATTGTCGGTCGTTGCTTGGGATCATCCAGGCAACACTTGAGGGCCAGTGCCATAAATTTCTTGATGCATTCGGAAGAGTATGCACCCATGCTCTGGTCTATGATGGAAAACATCAATCCAGATTGACATGCTCCATAAACCTGTAGTACATGTTACTTTGCTTTATTACCATTTTCATAAAACAATAGTATGTTTAGTTGTAAATAGCATAAATCTATGATAATTAGTACCTCCCGGACGATGTTTCTACCATGAGAGATCAGCAGCATGCCGGTCAAAAGTTCCAGAAACACTATCCCAAGGCTATAGACATCGATTTTATCGGTTAAATTGTGAGTTAATAAATATTCCCGATCCAGATAACCCTATATATAAAACAGAACAAAATGGAAATGAAGTTCATGCCCCATATGATAGCTGAAGTATTTCTAGAAAGGCTCTTATAGTCTTACAAGTGTTCCTTTGACAAGTGTGGAGACATGAGCCGAAGCTCCTTCGACATCAGGTAATGGTGCAAGCCTTGAGATTCCGAAATCCGAAACTTTCGGATTAAACTTGAAGTCCAACAATATGTTGTTTGCCTTGATGTCCCGATGAATGATTGGTGGGTTTGCTTCATTATGAAGGTAGAGGATCCCTTTGGCTGAACCCAATGCAATAAGCAGTCGCATGGGGAAACTCAACGTATGTCTGTATCTTTCTGCAATTTCCTTTTGCAAACAATGTAAACTTTTCCAGCAACATTTACTATATGTATGTGTTTTATACAGTCAAATAGATAGAAGATCATGGAGAGAACCGTTGGGCATGAACTCATACACCAACATCTGTGAAGAAAAAATCCAAGGAGCATTAAAAGGTTCATGGGGAAATATACATAGTTCGTTGCTTTGCAGCTATGGATATATAGAATGTACCTGCTCGTCTTGTTCGCTACAGTATCCGATCAAAGAGACCAGGTTCCGGTGATGTAATCGCGACATCAGTTGTATTTCGGTTATGAATTCTGTCTGGCCCTGCAAAGATCCTTGTTGGGCACGCTTAATGGCAACTACTGTTCCATTAGCCAAAATGCCTTTGTAAACCTTCCCATATCCGCCTTGACCAATTTGGGCAGTATCCTTGTATCCACCTGTGGCTGCTTCAAGTTCTAAAAAGCTGAAGTCCTTAACACTTTCAGTTGTGATGGTAACTTTTCCAGCTGCATCGAGATTAAAAAAACAAACAAGGATCATTGATATTGCCATTATATTTTACATGAAATCAGTGCATATATCATACCCGGATTCGGACTTACATGGCTGTTTTTTGACAAATCATACCCGGATTTGGTTCTCCTTTTGTAGAAGAAGAGGGTAATTGCCAAAGATACTGCAACTACAAAGGATATGGCCCCTAGTATTAATCCAATTAGAGCACCTTTACTTATTCCTCCATTTTTCCAGGGGAAGGGCTGGAGATCATCTGCAATAAATTAACTTTTGACTAAAGAAATGTACTCAAGAACTACTGGAAAAAAGACAATCTAGTAGAGATACCGTACAATCTGAATAAGCTTCACTGGGTGTAAAATTGATCACCTCATACGGACCATAGATGTCACTGGAAGGGATTTGAAATGCCGCAATTAGGCCTATGATACGTATCATCTCAGTTTTGTTGAATGTAAAAGTGTTATTTGTATCCTGAGGGAAAAATTTTAAAAACAGGCGAAGCCTCTTTCTCTCTTGCCATACAAAGAATTCAACATGTAGTTGATAAAGCTCCAATCCGAGGCTGTTTGTAACGTACTGCTTGTATAGGGGAATATATCGACTGAAATCCACTAGGGGAGGACTTCGTAAACGTAACCCGAATGCGAGAGGTGCAGCACAGAAGCAACCAGGATAATCTGGGACATATTCAAAACCGTTACTGAGAGGGCAAGTTGGTGGGCAGCTGCCACTAGTGTTACTTGAGGTTCCAGTTTCAGTTCCAGGTGCAAAATCTACATCTCCGATTGTACTTCTGCAAAATTGGGCTATGTTTAGTTGATTTGCAGAGGCACAAATAGGATTGCCTTCAAGCCTAAGTTAAGTATCCAGGGCAAGGCAGCACTAATGAATCAGAGATTATCATATTATTTTGCAACTGCCCAATGTTATATAAATAACAATGCTATCATCTGATAGTAACATTGGAAGGCGGATTTATACTGCCTGAAATATTCGAAAGCGAATTGTTCCGGAAATCTCTGCAAGTAACGGCAATGCATGGGTAAAGATTAGGTATACATGAAGCTGAAAATAAAAATTATAGCTTTCTGCTCTAAATACTTACACAATAAGTCTTGCCCTGGCAGTAAAATTTTCGTTTTGCCAAACATCGGAGGGAACATCTCCACTTAAGAAATTGCCTTCTAGTGACCTGCACCAACAACAAAATGAAAACAATTCATTCAACATCCATGCAATAAAAAATTCCTGTAAAGGAAATTGACAGTAAAAAATGAAGACTAATTCTTACAATTTCTGAAGATTAGGAAGGGCAGAAAAGTTCGAAGGAATCGATCCATTGAGAGAATTATAGGATAGATCACTGCCCCCATTCAAATAACAAAGCAATAATGAATCTTTAAGGAAATTCATACAAAAAATTAATGGTAGCATCAACAACCCTTACATTGCTGTGATGTTATCGGAAAGCTTATTTGTTGGGATATCTCCGGTAAGGCTGTTACGGCTCAGATCACTGCAGTATGACAAACCAACACAAAGAAGTGTTCTGATTTTGGTTTTATGCCAAAAAGTATGTTAAGTTGTTTCAATCAATTATAGAACACTCTTAATAATGCTCGAAAGGCATACAGATAGCGAAACGTTGTAATGTTGCTGAAATCAGGAATAGCTCCTTGCAAGCTGCAGTTCCCGAGACTCCTGGTAAGATGAATCAAACAAAAGTATGAGCAATTTTAGCAGTTTGGATAACAACTTAAAAGAAAATAGAGAGAGGGGAGGGAAGCTGACAGTTTCACCAGGTTGGACATGTTGCTGTAGGAAGCAGGAATCTCTGTTCCACCAAAATTGTTATTATCAAGTTGGCTGCAATACAAGGAAATACTGGGAGTGAGTGTTTGATTCAAATCAAATCGGTGAAAGTTTTTGAATTAATCGAGTTGAAAAGTTTTATTTTAACAATCGGTGAAACTTCACTCTGACCTACCAACAAGTCATTCGAAAACAATTAGAGAAAGTTCACAAATTTCACAAAAAATGGGACTTTTTATGTAGGCTATATAGATAGGGAAGTTGTATTCTTTAGATTATTACTGTTCAAACAAGCATCTACAAGTTCTCTAGTCTGTGTAAAAAAACCAGTTCGATTAAATCACTAATAACCTTCTTATCATTGATTTGATAAAAATCTATGCACAAGATGTAAGGTTGAATTATAGGTAATTATTAGTTTGTTTTGAACTAATATTTATTGATATGATTCATTCATAATGATAATAATAATAATAACCATAATCATCATTATCATAATAATAAGAATGGTTTAGGAGGGAGACATGGTGTTTTTTATACACGGATAAAACATCAATAGGGGTAAAGTAACTTCTCTAAATTTGAAAAAGAAAACTTGATCCTTAAACCGTTTTTAATCCATGTTAAGTGTTTAAAAGTACTATATTTTCTACCCTTTTACTCATATTATTGTTAGACTTAGCCTCATTTTAGTTGAATTCTTAGTCATTCATGCATAGTTTCATAGTTTCCTCGTTTATCGAGCTTGGCTTTATGTTTTGATAGTTTTTGTGGATAAGGATAAAGGATAAGAGTTTCAAAAGAGAAGGAGTTGGGCCATGAGATAGAATTTCAATTGAATGAAAATCTATTCCTAAGAAGGTGGAAAGTCGACAGTTTTTAGGGGATTTAAACACCCCTTTGAAATTTTTCACCCAAATTTTCTTTCCCTCCTTTTTTAACCCTAGCCGCACCCCCCACTTTTCACTTATCATTGTTTTTCTTTTCCCCCATTGGTGATACATCAATCCATCATCTTTACCAACCTTTCAACCCACCTTTAAACCCCCATTATCACCTATCTAATTCATCTTCTTCATTTAATTTTTCTTCACCATCTATTGAAACTCTTTTAGCTTTTTTTTGTTTTCTTTTCTTTTTCAATCAAGAACCAAACACCATGGCCAAGAATTTGAAAACCATGCCCGGAGCAAGTTCTTCACAAGCAATCGAGCCATTTTTCCGTCGTTTTGCTTCACCGTCTATTGAGCAAAGATTCAAGAAGTTTGCCACTAGAAAGGTTTAGGAAGAGCAAGGGTTCTCCTATGATCTCTCCAAACCCAAATATGGTCTTGAAGATTCCACCTACACTACTGTTGCGGATCATAAGTTGCCAATCTTCTGCGAATAGCCAGAATCGGGGAACATCTCATGGTAAGGGAGTTTTATTCTCATATTTCTAATCCGGATAATCCTTGTGTCTATGTGCGTGGTAGAGCTATTCTTCTTGATGCCTCCGCTATGAACGCATGCTATGGGTTGTTTTTCACACATGACGAGCATACCGAGTTTGTAAATAATATCACTGCGAAAGAGGTGGATAGTCCTCATAGATCTCACCGTGGAGGGAACCAGATGGAATGATGGAGAATTGAAAGGCACGGTGAATCGAGCCTTGTTGAAACCCGCGGCCAAGTTGTGGAATAACTTCGTCAAAACTCGTTTGATGCCTACAACTCATAACACTACTGTTTCTTACTCTCGTTTATTGTTGCTACATTCTATTTTGTATAAGCATACTATAACATTGGACAAATTATTGTTGATGAGATTTATGCTTGTAGCAAGAAGGATGTGGGGGCACTTTATTTTCCCGATCTGATTTTCATCTTATGCGAGAAAGAGCACGTGTCGACCGAGGCTACGGACGAGAGGCTACCCAAGAAAAATGGGTGGACAAGGACTTAGTATATGCGAATGATGCAAGACGGGTCACTAAAAGCACCAACAGTTGCGCAAAAATCCTCTGTTCTAGAATCTGCCCCGGCACTAGAACATGCTCCGGCAAGTGCGCATGTCACGGCAAGTATCCTAGGGGTGGACGATATCTTTCGCCCCTTATCAAACGATTGGATCGGATGGAGGCACGAAAGCTGCTTCTTAGGCGATATATGAAGGACCGAGATATCGCCTTTACGAGAGTTATCCAGGAGAACTATCCCAATAGTAATGTACCTTTTCCAGTGTTTCCTGCCGAGTTACTTGCCCCGGCAACTGAAGCTGCACCTGTTACAAGTGACATTGTTGCGGCAACCACTGTACCCTACAAAGGTAAGAAACCTGTTACTGAACCGGAACGTACTGAATCTTTACATGGTTTTTCAGATTCTGACGACACCACTTCTACACCGTTGAAGTCCCCACCTCCAGCTGTGACATCAAAGTTAATGTCAAAGCGTAAAGCTTCTACACAAGAGGAGGCCGAGAAGGAGGGTGAGCCTATTGAAGAGGTAGAGGAAACTGCGGTTCATGACCCTGCACCACCAGCTTTGCGTCAGCAACCACCACGAGCTGGAAAATGGACCAAACAAATGGCTCGAAGGAAACTACTAATTCGTGGTGACTACTTCTCCAATTAGTTCCTTTTCATTTTGTTTTTTTTTTCGTATTGCATGCATTGGGGACAATGCTTCGAGTTCGGGGGGTTCATTTTGTTTGTCTCATGGTTATTTGCATTCATTTTGTTGTCTCATGTTAGTTTGCATATATTACATGCCATGACAATTACTTGATAAAACTATCGAGACCTGCTGTGATATCCTATTATGAGTTTTGCCACTGTGCTTAGATGAGAAAATCTTAGATTTAGGATGAGCATGGAGTTTCCTTGGAATTTTGCTATGATGCTGTTTATATTGACATTGTTGTGACTTGTTGGTTGAGGGAGACCTAGTAAACTGTAAGTTATTAAATTGGAAAATGTGCTAAAGGTGCCTAACTGGCTCTAGCCAAAAAAATAATAAAATTTGAATTAAGATAATTTCTTACTAGATGTGCCCATCTGGCTCTAGTTGTCACGCATCGAGAATCGCTACAGGTGCCCATCTGGCTCTAGTTAATTTAATTGAAAATAAATTGCTAGAGGTGCCTAAAACTGGATCTAGTGGAATTAATTTCCCTGCAAGATGATAATAAAGCCTACGATTTGCATGAAATTATGTTGATTGATGTTGCGCGTGATAAGTGCTACGCAATTGTGTAAGTATACACGTCGCAAGTAATAAAGTGATACGAGTATCGAGTATCGTCTCCACATGGATTGGTTTGGGCCACTTTGCTTAAGTTACTGCGTTGAAAAAGAAAAACACAAGTAGGTGATTGTTGGAATTATAACTAATGAGTAAACTAAGAGCAATAAACTAAAAGAATAGATGAAATCAAAATAGAGGGAATAGGCCAGGTTATCGTGAGTTGTGGAGTGATGATCGAATGGTTCGTCGTGGTGATTGAGTAGCAGCCGGATTGCAAGGGCAATTCTGTTACGATTGCCAGGGCAATTCTGATACGATTGCCAGGGCAATTTGGTTGCACTTGCCTGGTTAATTGCCAGGGCAATTCTGCCGTGTTGTCTGGTCGGTTGCCAGGGCAATTCCCCCTCGTTGTCTGATCAGATTGTCTGGGCAATGATCCCGCGATTGCCTGGGCAATTAAGGATGGGTCGATTGCTTGGGCAATTGAGCATTCACTTCCAAAGTTCGGCGAAGCGTTCTTCAATGGTTTCTTCTTATCCCTAAGTCGAAACTCTAGCTATTTGTGCATGCCTTGATAGTACATCCCTACGTGAATCAAGGGTGAACAACAATCAATCTTGCACTCCTTTTAGCCGTTGAAATTCTAAACTTATTCCTAAACCGGATTAGTCTTCACCGTCAATTGATTGAATAAAGACCATGCTCATTCGTTTCTTGAATCTAACTCTCCCGATATTAGATAAATAGATGAAGTTACGAGATCCTCTCCCATTTCACTCGCAAACAAGATTGAGAACCAAGAATGAACAAACTTTGAAAATTAAATTGCAACTCAAAAACCTAAACAAAATCCAAAAGATTTCACAACCACAAAAACACAATAACCCCAACCAATTAAGTTAGTTCATGGTTGGGTTCAAAAGATATACAAAGAATAATCCCCAAACCATGAATCTAATGGAAGCAAAGAAGAAGAAGAAATCGATCAACCCCCTTGAATTCTCTCCCAATCGAACTCTCTCCAAACTTCTCCATTCTTGTCGAAATCTCTCCTCTCTTCCCCTTGGAGTTGTCAAAATTTCTCTCATCTCTCCCCCTTGGAGTTGTCGAAATTTCTCTCCTCTCTTGCTTCACTCTCTTTGACGGTTTGGTCATTTAAATAGGAGATGGCTAGGTCAAAATACTTATTGAGGAGGAAGTTAAGTTGGAATTAAATACTTTAAAAGAATATAATTCTTTATTATATTTAAATTTCTTCTAGAACTTTTCCTATCTTCGTAGGATTTAATTTCTCTTTAACCTCTTCATGGAAATCAAACTCCTTTGGGATTTAGCTTTGCTCCACGTCATCTTCGGCTTGTCTAGTCATCAATTTCGACTACCATATCATCTTATTCTTTGTCGAAAATTGCCTTGGCAACTAGCTCGGCATCTCCTTCATGCATTGCCCTGGCAACTAGCTCGGCATCTCCTTCATGCATTGCCCTGGCAACTAGCTCGACATCTCCTTCATGCATTGCCCTAGCAACTGGTTCCAGCCTTGCTTTGGCAAGTGATTCTGCACACACACACAAAAACACACCAAAGCATCATCTTTTTCTGCAAAAATCACCAAGTTATGTAATCAAGCTCAACGGTGGAAAGAAACATGAATTAATGCATGAATGACTAATTATGCAACTAATATGAGCCTAAGTCTAACAATAATATGAGTAAAAAAGGTAATAAAAATAGTACTTTTGAACACTTATCACACCCCCAAACTCGAACTATTGCTTGTCCTCAAGCAATGCAAACTAACAATTACCTGCCAAGACTTTAATTATTAAAGACATGCTTCAAACTTGAATTCAAACCTCGGAACCGTGGCACAAAGTATGATCACCTTTTAATTTTTCGAATAGCACAAAAATTTACCCGGAACCAAACTTTAATGCTCGTGACAAGTGTGTGCGTAGTTGTGTACAAGTCGTTGCCGATGTGCTTCGGCTGTTTCAATTTCAGATTCATCAAACGATTTCAATCAAAATCAACCGAGGAAAGGATTTTGGATCCAAAACTTTTAAATTGAAATTGAAAAAAGAAGGGAAAAATGAATGAACCCGGACGTGATAAGCAGTGTGGATGAAATACTGATCATTGCCCATAACACAGAGCATTCCAGCTATGATCCCAAGGGGAAGTGCTGCTTCCAACCATATTCATCCCATTCTCTCTTCTCTTTTCTCTATCTCCCTAATTTTTTCATATGCCCTCTAAATTTCAGAGTGAGGATTATTCTAATTAACAGTGTAGTTAAGTTTTAGGCTTTTAGCCCTACCATTATGAAAATGGGTCTTCCAACATCATTTCATGTTTTTAACTACTTTTCATTAAATTTTGGCATAATAAACAAATGGCCCCTAAATTATACCTCAAAACTCATATTAGTCCTTAAAGTTCAATTCTTTGACCCCTTTTACTAACGAATAATGATGACAAGCGAGTACAATTTTACGGATTCCGCACCGCACCCGTCCTAATTGGGGTGGGTATGGTAATAAATTTGGTGGTAGCGGACGGGTGTTGATGCCAAGTCATACCCACTATGAGTACTAAGTAGGTGATGGATTTGAGACCTTACTCACCCCATATCCGCCCGCCCCGCATCCACCATATGAATAAAGTTATTTTAAAGAAAATAAAATATACTTTTATTTATATTATATATATATATTAGGTGACATTGTGGTGGATGAATATGTTTGTGTAAAATATGTTTGTAAGAATTTAGAAGAATTTTGGAATGATTAATGAAGTTAAAATCAAGTTTATGAAACATGTCCAGAATTTTATGTCCAGGCAATGGCTTCAAAAATCACCAAAAATTATATATAAATAATTAGAAAGTGATTTATACATCGTTGTAATTGCGAGTAAGTCTAGTTTCATTTAGAACAAACAAAGATCGATTTCGATCTGTATTTTAAAATATACAAATTTTTAAGTGATCAGAGATCAGAAAATAGGTCATTATGCTCTTAATACTTATTCAACATTGAGTTTAAAAATTCGTCATAAATTGTACAAGTCAAATTAGAAGTACTACTTTATATGGTTAGAAAGACATTTGAGTCTAGTTTCTTTTTGAGCAAACAAAATAAAGTTTTGAGTTATATTTTATAATATAAGTGGATTTCTTTTAAGGTAGTACACGCGGGTACAGATGAGTACGAGTTGAGTGGTGAGTGCTCAGTTGGGTAGTGGATTTGAAAATGTACCCACGTGGGCGAGTGTAGATTTGAAATTATACCTTTCGTGAGTGGTGGATAAGTGGTAGATATAAAAATTTTAGTTGGATTGGTATGAGAAAGGAGTATTGCACCCGCCCGCCCCGTTTGCCATCCCTACTAACGAAGGTAAAAACACGTGGCACTTTTAGCCAATATTTACTTGACATGCAGTTTAAAGGTCAAACTAAGAATAAGTCCAAAAATATTTTAATTTTTTTTTTGTATTTTTTTCACGATTCCCTCTATATGTCGTCTTTCATATTTCAGTCGATTGAAGGATTTTGAGGTGTGTTTTATGACAAATTATAATAGTTGAAAGACTTTTAAAGGCATGAATAAGTCACAAGAAAATTGTTGAATTGATCTTACGATTAGATTTAGAGATCGGTGTATATACATCCAAATATAAATTTTGATTTCATGATTTTTAAGACGTCTTTTAAAAAATCTAATGACAACATAGGGTTGAGGAAATGATGCCAACAATTTGTGTAGAATTCAAGTGAAGAAATTGTTTGAGCACGTTGGTTGTAATATTCTCAAAATAAATATAATGTCAACTAAGTAAAATCAAGGTCTTTTATGAATATGCATTAAAGATTAAATACTTATTTAAGTATTAAAAAATCTACAACTACTTTTTTTTAAATAAAATATTGGTCATGTTTGACAATTAGCGGATAGCTTATAGCGGATTACATTAGCTGATTTGACTAGCGAATTGTATTAGCTGATTGTATAAAACTGTTTGGTAAAATTAACTGGCTAGCTGGTAGATGTTTGATTATTTAAACAAGCAAAATGAAATATAAGAACATGATTATATTCTATACTTTTTTAATTAATTTGATTATGACAAATATTTTTTAATATAACATTACTAAGCTTATTTGAATGATCTATATATTAATTTATTAATTATATAATTATTTTTAATACAGTTTAATCAATTATTAAATATAAATATAAATGTGTGAGAATAAAAAAAACTATTAATTTACAAATGTCATAAATAAATACGTGAGGGTGAATAATTAAACTAGAAAATGTTAGAAATTGGGTTATTTGGAGATTCTTTATAATTATTAAGGGTAAAATAGTATTTACAACTCTTATGTCAATACCTCTAATTTCAAAAATCTACTATTAGCAGCTTTTTCAAAATTAACATATTTAACTGGACTGGTCAAACTTTTAATATTAGCTCAAATCACAATAATTTCTGATCACCGTATTTTAGATCGAAAAGATAAAATACTTTCGAATCTTTTTTAGGAATAGATATGGAATTTTAAAAAACGTATACTAACGATTTTCTTTCTGTTTTGCAAAACTGGAAAAATAAGAAAATGAATTTATCGTTTTTTTTTTATCTTGATTGTTCAATTACTCCGACAGTAAATCAAATATTGGTAAGACTCTCTCTCTCTCTCTTAATAATTGCCTTTTTTTTAGTTTTCTCCTAATTTCTGCTCGTAATGATCACCGAAATTGAATACCTCTGATTATTCATATTATTTCCTCATTTATAGTCTTGGATTTATTGACGTTTGCTGATGTCATTGCTAATAAAATGGTGTGTCCGCACTAGCGAAAGTTGAGGCCGGATCACCCTTTCTATCTTGGCATTCAGTGGTCGGAAATTGCTGCTGAGATAGCATGGGGAATAATTGCCTTTTTTTAGTTTTCTCGTAATTTTTGCTTCTAATGATCACCGAAATTTAATACCTCCGACTATTTATATTATTTCCTCATTTATAGTCTTCGATTTATTGACGTTTGCTAATGTCATTGCTAATAAAACGGTGTGTTCGCACTAGCGAAAGTCGAGGCCGGATCACCCTTTCTATATTGCAATGCATTCAGTGGTTGGAAATTGCTGCTGAGATGGCTTGGAGAATAGTTTCAGAAAGATTGAGTCGGTAATGGTGTGTGAGATGTTAAGAGTCTCTTAAAAAACACAAGGCAAAGCGATAAACCGTTGGATCATCATCTGATTTAACGGTGCAAATTTCTTTATACTTTTGACCGATTACGTGACAATCAACATTAAAGGGAGCATTAATTTCGACCCTCTAAGTTCTCGCGCTCCATTTAATTGGGATCTGAAAGGATAACTGAAGTTTCTGAAATTTTGGTGGCTAGGGTTAAATTCAATAGTGCTTTGTGCTTCATGTGTAATGGGCTTCTGGGTAATAAATATATAAATGGACTCTATATTTTTATTTAATAGACTTTTATTTAGTAATTAATATTGAGTTTTAATATATATTTAATATTTGATACTTATTTATTTAAGAGAAATATTAATAATAACAATAATAAGTAATTCAGATAAAAAAATATTGATTACAACACTCAAGAATACAATTGAGTATTTTGAGTGAATGCCTTAATTATGTAGCTACTAATTAAAAAATTATAAGTTCCCTTGCTTTAAAAATTTGATTTAGGAGGCAATTTAAAAAAGGTCTTATTTTTGAAATAAAACTTGAGGAGCCGCCATCGGTCACTTGATTAAGGTAGATCGTATATCGAAAAAATAAATCAGAGATTTATTGAGTTTGAGTGTCAGTTACGGGTAGGGAAGGATCCGACCCCCACCACGCCCGGAAGTCAATACCTAAAAGGGTTCATATCGTAATTTACAAAGAAAAATTGAAATTTAACCTAGTTTAATAACTAATCCCTAAATGCATGAGCATGGCAACATGATTCGAATATATACAACCTCACAATCTATAGTACTTAAAGAAGTTGACGCCCAAAGACCCAGAAAGACACTCCTAATAGGATATCGAGATCTCAAGAACTAAACGAATGTGATAAATAAAAATGCATGGTCTAGGTTAACATGTTAAAATGGATGAACAATGATAAGAATACGATAAAGAATGAACATGATATATACAAAAAACATATAAAACATACAAATATTCAAACAAAAGAATTTAAAAAATATATCAAACAAAAAAACACATATAAGCAAGATAAGAGACATGAATTAAATAAATATAAAAAGAGTGCAAGAAATTAAAATGCATGAAAAAACAGAAGCAAATATTAAACAAAATAAAAGAACATTGGGGATAGAGTGGAAAAAAGCCACTGGATTTAGGATTGAATTAAAACAAAATAGGAATTAAAAGGGGCAGAAAGGGTTGAACCATTCGAAATCTAATTAAAATAAAAAAGGGGACGAAAATGCGAACCGGTTCAAAATTCCAGAAATGGCCGGTGTGATTTAAAAATATGAAATGGCTTGGGGCATGATGAAAATGGACGGAAGTCCTTATAAGGTAAATAAACCGTTTTAACTTTTTTTTAAAGTATAAAACACATCATTTGGCTAAAATTGAAGCTCTTTTAGCATTAAAAAACGTTTTTTAATTTTTTTCTTAAACAAAAACAAATTTCTTTTTTTTAAGGTTTTGAGTTCAAAACCCAAGAAGGATGAACACTTGAATGTTCATCCTGTTCCTCTTGGTCATCTGGATACGCACCTAGAAACCGACCGCCACCAAACTCAAAATTCAGCGGTCGACCGCTGTACTCCACTGCAGTAGCTCGTCATTGACTGCAACTCGCCGACGCTGGTGAATCGAAACTCTAACCCAAAACACCCACTTTTTCTCTTTAGAAACCAAATCCGAGGTTGAATTTTCAAAATGATCTCTATCCCTTTTAAAATCTTTTAAAAACAGAAGTCGAAACCCTTTTTTAAGAAACAAAACCCCTTTTTTAAAGAACAGATTGCCTTTTTTCTTTCACCCGGTTTATCACGTTCATCTTCGAAGAGAATCGAAGAGTTTATCATTGGCAGAATGAATCTCAGATGAAAGACGACCACCCATCAGACCAGAAAGTAAAGAACCCTAACCAATCTTTTATGATGTATGCACTGAGAAAAGAAGGAGAATACCTCTGAATTTTTTTTCTATTGATTGCCGAATGAAATTATAAAATGTTTAGGGTTTTCTTATATACCCTATTATATTACATGATTTTAGATAAATGAAAGTTACAAGAAATTAGACTATTGGCTACTTTTTGATCCTTGTTTGTATTCATCTGCAATTTTGATTGTGCTCCCTTTCTTTGCTGCAAACTGTCGTATTAGCCCTTAACATTCTTTTATTTTGTTTTATTGCAAGGTTGCAATCGGAGAAAAAGGAGGACCAGAGAGAGGCACTGTCAACGTGGAAGCTGGAGAGTCTTCTGACGCGTGACGGGAACTGAGGGGTTTGCATCGTAAAATCTGCGCGAGTGGAAGAACGAGGATCCCTTTCTTCCTCTAATATGGGCCATTATATCCTTATTGGATCCAACGGTTTGGCGCTAATTACACAAAAATGCAAAGCGATTTCCTGTCGTCGTCCTTGGCCGTAATAAAATTTTAAAATTTTCAATTTCAGCGCCAAACTAACTTAAATCTACTCGGCTCAACAGAGCCACCCGTCTTCGCCCCTAAAACTACCCGAGAATCACCCTCTTCTATCCAGTGGCAACCTCAAAATGATAAGCTCCGATGACTCGTTCATTTCATCACTGTTTTTCTTTGTTTTAAACTTAAATCTAACGTTTTTTTGTTGCATGAAATAAAGAGATTAAGGGAAAGATTACCTTCTAGGGATAAAACGACGATTCTGACGATGAGATTGCAACTCCGACGATGTTTATTGACATTCTTCGACGACGATTTAGCAATTTCGACTAGTTTAAAAACCAGAAGGTGTCTTCTCTCTCATTTTTTAATTGCACAATTATTACTTCATTATCGATCTGTTGAGTTTTTTCTCTCCTTATTTATAAGAGATAGTGGATGGTGACGTCACCACAAGCCAGTTGAGTATGAAGAAACACAAATTCGCGTGAATATGTTTTGGGCTAATGAGAAAGCGACACTTGGCAGATTTGAGCGGGAATTTGAGCTCAATCCAAAAAATTTTGTTTGTTTGGGCTAAGAACACTGTATTTGGGCGGAAAAATAGATTTAGGTTGGCAGATGAACTTGTATACTATTTTTGGGTTTTATATTTGTAATATGGATAATGTGTACATTTAATTTGAATTTTGGATATTTTATAGGTAATAAGTTATTTATTTATATTTGTTATTTATTTTTATTTATTAAAATGAATATATACATACTATCTCGGGTAGAATTCAGGTATTACATATATTTATTTTGGGATGCATTTTAGTTAATTAAGTTTATAGTTTTTTGTTTAATAATAATAATATAGTAATAACAATATACAAAACAAAGTAAAATAAAATGGGTTAAAGACCTGGATAAAATTAGTGATTACAGATTACTCAAAAGATGAATAATATAAATGATGTGAGGAATGCTTCTATTTACAGTTAAGTCTCCTACATCAGACGGTCTCTCTTAATTTACATCGACGGCTAAGATCAATCTTACCAACCACAAATGGTATAAAACCAACATATTATTTAGATTTTAATCCTTTATCTAAGGAAAGTATATCTTATGTTCACATGGTGTGTTCACATAAGTGTTGTTGTATAAATCTTTTAATCCTCCATGGACCGGGCTAGTCTAGTGGTCTCTTCAAACCCAAAATCTCTCTAAAAACCTTTTAAACAGCTTATTGTGCATGTGACTCGAACCTAAATTTTAGATCCGTGACATTTTCGTATCGATTTTGGTTTACAGTATAATAGTATATGCTAATAAAGTGATATTGTAGTGTATTGAACGTGGAGTTCATGCTGTTTATGTGGACTATGGGTGTTGATAAGTGTTCAAAAGTACTATTTTTTCTTACCCTTTTTACTCATATTATTGTTAGACTTAGGCTCATATTAGTTGCATAGTTAGCCATTCATGCATTAATCCATGTTTCCTTAAATCGTTGAGCTTGATTACATAACTTGGTGATTTTTGTGGAAATAGATGCTGCTTTGGTGTGTTTTTGTGTGTATGTGCAGGATCACTTGCCAAAGCAATGCCGAGCTAGTTGCCAGGGCAATGCATGAAGGATATGCCGAGCTAGTTGCCAGGGCAGTGCATGAAGGAGACGCCGAGCCAGTTGCCATGGCATTTGTCGACAAAGACCAAAAGCAATATGGATGTCGAAATTCATGATTTTACAAGCCCAAGATGACATGGAGCAAGGTCCAAGCCCAAAGGAATTTGATTGCCATGCAGAGATTAAAGAAGAATTAAATTCCAAGTGGATAGGAGAAGTTCTAATAGGAATAAAATTATAATAAAGAATTATATTCTTTAAAGATAATTTAATTCCAACTCAAACTCCTCCTCAAAGAAGGACTTTGGCCTAGCCCTATAAATAGCAAGAGATTTCGACAATTGAATAGAGGGAGAGCAATAGGGAAATTTCGGCAAGTCCAAGTAGGGCAAGAGGAGAGAATTTTCGACAAGCATCAAGGGCAAGGAGGATTTCGACAAGCCTCTTCCTTCATCTTTGTTCGATAGGGTTCATGCTAGGGATTAATTATCTTGTGTTTCTTTGGAACCTAGCCATGAACTAAATTTACTTGGCTATGGTTATTGTGTTTTGTGGTTGTGAGAAACTATTGGTTTTTGTTTAGGTAATAAGAGTTTGCACTTTTCTATTTCAAGGTTTATTCATTCTTGGTTCCTATTATTGCTTGCGAGTGAATTGGGAGAGGATCTCGTGATTTCATCCATTTATCTAATATCGGGAGAGTTAGATTCAAGAAACGAATGAATATGATCTTTATGCAATCCAATGATGGTGAAGATTAATCCGGCTTAGGAATAAGTTAAGGATTTCAACAACGGCTAAGAGGAGCGCAAGATTGGTTGTTGTTCACCCTTGATTCACGCAGGATGTATTATCAAGGCATGCACAAGTAGCTAGAGTTTCGACTTAGGGATAAGAAGAAACCATTGAAGAACGCTCCGCCAAACCTTGAAGTTGCTGCCCGATCGCCCAAGTAGTTGCCCAACTAGTCGCCCAAGCAACCATCAATTAGTTGCCAAGGCAACCCCGTTGTGCAAGTCGCCACGGCAGAATCGAGTTGCCCGTGCACTCTTTACCAAGACAATCCAATCGGCTATCACACCTCAACTCACGATAACCTAGCCTATCTCTCTCAACTGAATTCATCTTTTCTTTTACTTAATTGCTTTCTAGATTAGTTATTAGTTAAAACTTCTATAATCCTTCACTTGTGTTTTTACTTTTTACAATTGCAAGAGACTAGATTCTTGAAGTGGCACCAATCCTCGTGGAGACGATATCTTTTATACTATAACTTGCGGCGTGTATACTTGCACAATTGCGTAGCACTTATTACGCGCAACAAGTTTTTGGCGCCGTTGTTGCGGGGATTGGCAATAGCGACTTTGTTTTTACTTTCTTGCACTTTCTTTTTATTTTTCTTGTTTAAAATTCAAAGGGCTAACAAACTTTGGTTTTGCATTGGTATATGACAGGCGAGACCGACTTCACCAGAATATCCCTTTGATCCGAAATCGAACGAACCTTACAAAGACTTAGACGAAGGATAAGAGAAGCAATGGCAAATCAAGACGGCAATATTAATCAAGATGTTCGAGCGGGAGGAGGAGTGATTCTTGCACGAAAATGTAACTATTCGAGACTATCTTGAAGAAGATCTTGATGGACTTAACCCGGGAGTTGTCGCACCCGAAATTGAAGCCGACCACTTTGAGTTGAAACCGTAATGTTTAATATGATCAACACAATAGGTCAATTTGGCGGCTCAAAGAATCAAGATGCACGACAACATCTGAAATCTTTCCTCGAGATTTGCAACTCGTTCAAGATACAGAGTCACCCCGATGTCTTACGATTAAGATTATTCCCTATTCACCGAGGATAGGGCGAAAGCATGGCTAAATAGCATTCTGCCGGATCCATAGCATCTTGGACTGATCTTTGTCGTGATTTCCTTGCTAGATTTAATCCTACAAATTTAATCGATAAGCCGTAACGACATTACTTCTTTTCGCAGCGGATGATGAATCCATGTACGAGGCTTGGGAGCGATATAGAGAACTTCTACACAAATGTCCTCTACACGGATTCCCGGTGTGGACTCAAGTGACAATGTTTTACAATGCCGTGAATACACCAACAAGGATGATGCTAGACGCCTCGGCAAACGGCATACTCCTAGATAAGTCACCGGAAGAAGCAATGCAAATTTTAAACAGGCTGGCCAAGAATGATTATCAATTCCCATCTACTAGAAGAGGAGGAGTTAGACGCAAGCCACAATACATGAACTAGGATCATCGATTCAATTTCGCACAATTGGCCGCTTTAACCAAGATGGTCCGAACATGCAAAAACCAAACAACACACATGAAGTCAAGGTAATGGATTCTTTTTGTGAGTTATGTGGTGATAACCATAATTCTTCCGAATGTATCTGAGAATCCGGAATCTAGCTTCTATGTGGGGAATTACAATCGGGCAACAACATGATGTCAAATACATACAATCCAGCTTGGAAGAAGCACCGAATTTTTCATGGAGTAATCCCAACAATGCTCTAAACCAGAACAATCAGAATGCACAAGCATCGGGATTCAGTGAGAATATGCCCACGGCAAGAGATGCCGGCAACAACCGACAACATCTAGTTCTTTGGAAAATTCTCTAAATGCTTTTATGATGAAAACTGAATCTTATATGGCTGAGAATAGTAATTTCATAAAAGAATCGATGCTTTTATTAACAGGACCGAGATGAGATTGCAAAACCAAGAGGCGGCAATCAAATCATTGGAAAATCAAGTCGGACAATTTGCTCAAAATCAACACTAGACCACAAGGAGGTTTACCTAGCGATCATCAAGTCGCAAGAGGCGGCCATGAGCAATGTAAGGCAATCACCACCGAAGTGGCCAACAACTTAGAGAGGTTCAAACCCGCTCGTCAAACAAAACTCCACAAAAAGAGCAAGACGAACCTAGCGGCAAAGTCTCGATCTTTGAACCAAGAATTGCTGCGGCAACCGGCAATAAGCATGCCTCGGCAACCAATGACGCCTCGGTAACTTGCGATAAGCACGCACGCCGCGGCAACCCGAGTTGGTAACACATCGGCAACTCGGATGTCCTCGTAATGCCGTCAATCAGGTTTCAAACCAATGAAAAGATAGAAGATATCCGACTTCCACCACCATTCCCACAAAGATTGAAGCGACAAAAGCAAGAATACCAATTCAAGAAGTTTCTTGATATCTTAAAGCAAGTCCACATCAACTTGCCATTGGTGGAAGCAATTGAACAAATGCCAAACTATGCCAAGTTTCTTAAAGACATTGTGTCCAAGAGAACAAGGCTAGGAGAGTTTGAAACAATTGCCGCAATGAGAGGGATGCATGGCAATATTGCACAATCGTATGCCGCCCAAGTTGAAGGATCCCGGAAGTTTCACAATACCGTTCTATTGGAAATCACTATGTCGGGAAAGCACTATGCGACCTAGGGGCTAGCATAAACTTGATGCCTAAATCGGTTTTCGAAACTAGGAATCGGGAAGGCAAGACCTACAACAGATTATGCTACTGACTAGCCGACAGATCCTATGTGCATCCGGAGGGAAAAATCGAGGACATCTTGGTAAAAGTTGATAAATTTATTTTTCCCGCTGACTTTATTGTTTTAGATTGTGAAGCGGATGAGCATGCGCCTATCATTCTCGGAAGACCATTCCTAGCGGCAGGGGAGAACTTTGATTGATGTTGAAAAGGAGAACTCACAATGAGGGTGAATGACCAGCGAGGTAAAACTAAATGTGTTCCAAACACTAAGGCATGCAGATGATCCGAAGAATGCCAACTACTTCATGCCACGGGCAGAGTTTAACCGATGAAGAATTTAGTTGCCTCAAAGAACTACATTTTGCCGAACACGAGGAACATGAGGAGTATGAAGAGTCGGTCGATGAGGAACAACCGAGAAGAGGCAAATTGGCTAGTCAATCGACCGGTACATACTTTGAACCACTTTGGACTACTCGGGTAAGGAAGGTAAGATCGAAAAACCCTCATCGAAAATCCACCAATTCTTGAGTTGAAACAATTGCCGAGCAACTAAAATATGTATACTTAGGGACCGATAATACATTACCTGTAATTATTTCTTCTAAGTTACAGCCTGAGCAGGAAGAGAAGCTGATCAACATGTTGAAGCTACATAAAAAGGCAATAGGGTGGACAATTGCCGACTTGAAGGGAATTAGCCGGCGGTGTGCATGCACAAGATCTTGTTGGAAGATGATCACAAACCTTCAATTGAGGCCCGAGAGGAGACTGAATCATACCATGAAAGGGGTTGTAATGAAAGAAATCATCAAGTGGCTTGACGCGGCATTATATACCCTATCTCCGATAGTACGTGGGTAAGTCCGGTACAATGTGTGCGAAAAAGGGAGGTATAACAGTGGTAAGCAATGAAAATAATGAACTTATCCCAACCAGGACTGTGACCGGTTGAGGGTTTGTATGGACTATCGAAAGCTAAACAAAGCCACTAGGAAAGATCACTTCCCATTACCCTTTATTGATCAAATGCTTGACCGTCTTGCGGGTAAACCCTTTTCTTTGTTTTCTTGATGGTTATTCAGGTTACAATCAGATTGCCATAGCACTGAAGATCAAGAAAAGACAACCTTCACATGCCCCTACGGTACTTATGCCTTCCGAAGGATGCCGTTCGGATTATGTAACGCCCGGCAACCTTCCAAAGATGTATGATGGCGCTCTTTTCGGACATGGTCGAAGACTTCCTTGAGATCTTCATGGATGATTTTTCGGTTTTTGGTAATGACTTCGACGTTTGTCTCGGCAATTTAGAGAGGGTGTTGGCAAGATGCGAAGAAACGGATTTAGTCCTCAATTGGGAGAAATGCCACTTTATGGTAGATGAAGGAATAGTGCTCGCCATAAGATTTCATCCAAGGGAATTGAAGTAGACAAAGCCAAGGTGGACGTGATCGAGAGATTACCCCCACCAAATTCGGTTAAAAGAATTGAAGTTTTCTCGGACATGCGAGGTTTTTACAGGAGGTTCATTCATAACTTTTCTAAAATCACTAAACCTTTGTGTGTCTGCTTGAACAGGATAAAGTCTTCGATTTTGATGATTCTTGCACTCAAGCATTTGAAACCCTAAAGAAAAAGCTTGCCTCGGCACCCATTGTTGTTCCACAGATTGACGCTACCTTTTGAGCTCATGTGTGATGCAAGTGATTTCGCGGTAGGAGCGATCCTAGGCCAACGCACAGTAAGATATTCCATGTGATATACTACGCTAGTAAAACTCTTAACGATGCTCAAGTGAATTACACAACAACGGAGAAAGAGTTACTAGTTGTAGTTTTCGCATTTGACAAGTTCGATCCTATTTAATTGGTACAAAGGTAATTGTTCATACGGACCATTCGGCAATCAAATACTTATTTGCTAAAAAGGATGCTAAACCTCGTTTGATTCGTTGGATATTACTTTTACAAGAATTTGATATTGAAATTAAGGACGGGAAAGGAACAGAAAATCAAGTGGCGATCACTTATCACGTTTGGAACGCAAATAGAGGAGGAGGACGCGGATCTAGAGATATGTGATGCATTCCCGGATGAACAAATTCTAATCGCCTCGGAAACCCTTGACGCCTCGGCAGCCCATGACGCCTCGGCAACCATGGAAGCACACGCCTCGGCAACTCTCGACGCCGCAGCAGTCTTTGACGAGCACGCCTCGGCAATTTTGGGAGCGAGACACTACGACAAAGACATGCCCCGGCAATACCTTGGTACGCAGATTTAGTTAACTTCCTTGTTTGTGGTATTTTTCCGTATGGCATTACTCACCAAGGGAAGAAGCGGTTCCGCCATAATGCTAAGCATTACTTTTGGGACGAGCCTCTTTTGTTTAAACAATGTGCAGATCGGGTTATACGCCGATGTGTCCTCGAAGAAGAGCAACAGAATGTACTCCGACAATGCCATTCTTCACCCTATGGAGGACATTTTGGAGGAACTCGTATCATGACCAAAGTCTTGCAATCCGGGTTGTATTGGCCAACATTGTACAAAGATGCCCAAGACTTTTACAAGCAATGTGATCGTTGCCGTAAGACGGGCAATATCTCTAGGCGACATGAGATGCCACTCCGAACATCATCGAGGTGGAAGCATTCGATGTATGGGGATCGATTTTATGGGACCTTTCCCATCTTCATTCGCAACCTCTACATCTTACTCGCCGTCGACTATGTGTCTAAATGGGTAGAGGCAGCTGCAGTTCCCAACGACGATTCCAAGACCGTGCAACGATTTCTGCGAAAAATATATTTTACGGTTTGGGATGCCGAGAGCAATTATCAGCGACGGGGCAAGCATTTTGACAATGGACTAATTGCCAAGATGTTGCAACGCTTCGGCATATCACACAAGATCGCCACGGCATATCACCCACAAACCAACGGGCAAGCGAAATTTCCAACCGGGAGTTGAAGGGAATACTCGAGAAAGTTGTAAATCCCTCAAGGAAGGATTGGTCATTAAGACTAGATGACGACTTTGGGCATATCGCACTGCATTCAAAACACCATTAGGTATGTCCCCTTCCGGCTTGTCTATGGTAAAACATGTCATCTACCGGTGGAAATCGAGCACAAGGCGTCTTTGGGCAATCAAGACCGTGAATATGGATTGGGAAAGTGCCGGACAAAAGCGCTTGATGGATCTCAATGAGATAGAAGAATTTTCGTGCACTCGCCTATAACAATGCACGAATATACAAGGAGAAAACAAAGCGATGGCATGACAAGAAACTATTGCCACGGCAATTCACGCCAGGGCAACTAGTTCTCCTATTCAATTCTCGGCTAAAACTTTTCCCGGGAAAGCTGAAATCAAGATGGTCGGGACCATTTGAAGTCGTCAAACCATTCTCCCATGGTCTTTGTGATAATCAAGTCCATCTCGACAACCATGAATTCAAAGTTAATGGACAAAGATTGAAGCACTACAATGGTGCCCATGTGGAACGTAACAAGGAAGTGGTCAACTTAGGAGATGCATGAGCATGCTCTCCTCTCAATATTTCCTTTTTCTTTTTCTTTTTATTTTTATTTTTAATTTTAGGAGATATTTTATTTTTTTCTTCATTATCTTTAGTTTTCAGGTTTTCTTTATTTTCTTTTTCACAACAAGACTCACAACTACTATGCTAAGAAAATTTATTGCCAAGATCATTGCCCGGCAACCAATGAAGAAGATGCCGCGACAACTTACTTCATGCATGCACAAGCTGATGCCACGGCAACCAACCCCGAAGATGCCATGGCAACCAAAAGCTGAAGACATCCCGGCAACAAGAAAACAACCATTGCATTCAAGCAAGAAAATCAAGACGCCAACTAGAAGGAAGGCGATCATCTACGATGACGAACTCTCAAGTAAGTCCTCGTATGCATTTTATTTTTATTTTTCGTTATTTTTATGCATGCATTGAGGACAATGCCTCACTCGAGTTTGGGGGATTGTTATTAGTAATTACCATGTTTAGTTACATTAATCTTAAGCATTACATTTAGGATACATAAATTGCTTGCCATGCCTTTAATTGGAACAAGAATTGCTTAGATTTGATGAATATTCAATGATGACTTTACCAATGCACTTAATTGATAGAATTTTTATTCTAGGATAACCATGAAAAACTTAGAATTTTACTATGATGCTAAATTTGATGAAACACTGTTGTGGTTTGATTGATTTAAGGAGTTCTAGTAAACTTAGGTTGATAATTAACTAATTGGGGGATTAGAATAAAAATTGGATGAATGCTAGAGGTGCCCGAAATTGGCTCTAGCATGTGCTAAAAATTGATCACTAGAGGTGCCCTAAAACTGGCTCTAGGAGGCGTTAAAATTTTTTCGGTTAACTAGAGGTGCCCGAAACCGGCTCTAGTCGATTAAATTAACTTAAGAAAACTAAAAATAAAACACTAGAGGTGCCCGAAATTGGCTCTAGTTAAAACATGTTAAAAGAACCCAATGAAGTAATTTGAAAACCTATTGTTTGCATAGAATTCCGAAAAATCAACTTGCACACAACTCCGCACACACTCACAAGCATTATAGTTTGATTCCGAGTAATTCATCAGTTTTTCGAAAAATAAAAAGCCAATCATACTTTGTGCCCCGGTTGAGAGAATTGAAATCAAGTTCAAAGCTAAGTTTGTGAAAATTTGAAGTCTTGGCGAGGTAATTATGAGTTTGCATTGCTTGAGGACAAGCAATAGTTCGAGTTTGGGGGTGTGATAAGTGTTCAAAAGTACTATTTTTTCTTACCCTTTTTACTCATATTATTGTTAGACTTAGGCTCATATTAGTTGCATAGTTAGCCATTCATGCATTAATCCATGTTTCCTTAAATCGTTGAGCTTGATTACATAACTTGGTGATTTTTGTGGAAATAGATGCTGCTTTGGTGTGTTTTTGTGTGTATGTGCAGGATCACTTGCCAAAGCAATGCCGAGCTAGTTGCCAGGGCAATGCATGAAGGATATGCCGAGCTAGTTGCCAGGGCAGTGCATGAAGGAGACGCGAGCAGTTGCCATGGCATTTGTCGACAAAGACCAAAAGCAATATGGATGTCGAAATTCATGATTTTACAAGCCCAAGATGACATGGAGCAAGGTCCAAGCCCAAAGGAATTTGATTGCCATGCAGAGATTAAAGAAGAATTAAATTCCAAGTGGATAGGAGAAGTTCTAATAGGAATAAAATTATAATAAAGAATTATATTCTTTAAAGATAATTTAATTCCAACTCAAACTCCTCCTCAAAGAAGGACTTTGGCCTAGCCCTATAAATAGCAAGAGATTTCGACAATTGAATAGAGGGAGAGCAAAGGGAAATTTGGCAAGTCCAAGTAGGGCAAGAGGAGAGAATTTTCGACAAGCATCAAGGGCAAGGAGGATTTCGACAAGCCTCTTCCTTCATCTTTGTTCGATAGGGTTCATGCTAGGGATTAATTATCTTGTGTTTCTTTGGAACCTAGCCATGAACTAAATTTACTTGGCTATGGTTATTGTGTTTTGTGGTTGTGAGAAACTATTGGTTTTTGTTTAGGTAATAAGAGTTTGCACTTTTCTATTTCAAGGTTTATTCATTCTTGGTTCCTATTATTGCTTTGCGAGTGAATTGGGAGAGGATCTCGTGATTTCATCCATTTATCTAATATCGGGAGAGTTAGATTCAAGAAACGAATGAATATGATCTTTATGCAATCCAATGATGGTGAAGATTAATCCGCTTAGGAATAAGTTAAGGATTTCAACGGCTAAGAGGAGCGCAAGATTGGTTGTTGTTCACCCTTGATTCACGCAGGATGTATTATCAAGGCATGCACAAGTAGCTAGAGTTTCGACTTAGGGATAAGAAGAAACCATTGAAGAACGCTCCGCCGAACCTTGAAGTTGCTGCCCGATCGCCCAAGTAGTTGCCCAACTAGTCGCCCAAGCAACCATCAATTAGTTGCCAAGGCAACCCCGTTGTGCAAGTCGCCACGGCAAATCGAGTTGCCCGTGCACTCTTTACCAAGACAATCCAATCGGCTATCACACCTCAACTCACGATAACCTAGCCTATCTCTCTCAACTGAATTCATCTTTTCTTTTACTTAATTGCTTTCTAGATTAGTTATTAGTTAAAACTTCTATAATCCTTCACTTGTGTTTTTACTTTTTACAGTGCAAGAGACTAGATTCTTGAAGTGGCACCAATCCCTGTGGAGACGATATCTTTTATACTATAACTTGCGACGTGTATACTTGCACAATTGCGTAGCACTTATTACGCGCAACAGGTGTAATGAAATCAATATTTTTTTAAGGAAAAAACTTTGATACATGCCGTGTAAACACGTGCCTTTTAGTTTTAGGGTTTGAGGTTTAAGAGTTTAAGTTGTAGGGTTTAGAATTTAAGGTTAGTGTTTAGAATTTAGTGTATAGGGTATAAGGTTTAGGGTTTAGTTCTTTAGGGTTAGGAATTTAGATTTTGGGTTTTTATAATGTAAATACACAAGCTTGTGTAAAATTAATTTTATACAGCCTGTGTATTAAAATTTTACCCTTTTTTTAATAGTATGAAATCTAGAATCCTGAATTCCAGGCATGTTATTACCACGAGAGTAAAGTTCACAAATGGTCACTGAACTTTGTGGCTGTTAAAATGTTGTTCACTTTTGGTGCCTAAATTATTTTTTGCTCAAAACAAATGTCTAACGTTTTATTTCAATAATTTTAAGTTTTTTTTGGGAAAACTGTGCTTTAAGGTACATTAATAAGATTGTATTGCATAGATTTGGCTCAACAGTTCCTTGAATATAACGAGAATTTGACGGTGGAGTAAGTAAATTAATTGGGAAGCATCTTGCTTTGCTTTTGGTCCACCTGGGAATCTAAGACTAAGAACAGGGCAGCAACGGGACGTAGATGTAGAATCTTCTTCCACATCTGCCACTACCATCGGGAGATTAAGACCGACGTTGGCTTCACCAATCAAAAGCACCCATCACAACCTAACAACTATGCTTCCTTTTCTCCTTTTGGGTTGAGCCCTATGGCTCACGAAATGCCGTCAAAGGAATCCAACATTCCCCATTTTACCTTCTTCTCAACCTTTGTTTTCTTTCACCTCTCATTCTCATTATACCATGTTTATACACTCTACAGTGTTTTTTTTCTTTTCCTTTTTTTCTTGTGCACATACATTTGTTCAACTTTTTTGTTTTAAATTTGAAAATCCCATAGATTTAAGATTTTGTGTTGCTTGCTCGCATGCTACCTTTACAATTCATTGCTTTTACTTTACTGGAAAAGGGTTATGCTTTTGAACCCATTTTGGTAACGTTATGCTCACAAGTTTTGTATTTGTATTTGTTAGGCATTGCATTTACATGCCCTGTGTAAACAACACAACTTTCATTTATGCACTTTTTTTTCATTTGCTTTGCCAGGGGAATGGTGGAGACTTCTGAGATGGACCTGTCTTCCCATTTTGCTACATTTGTCTTCCTGTTTCTCTGTCTCATTCCACAAGCCATTTCTGATCTAAATTCAGATAAGCAAGCCCTGCTACAGTTTTCAGCCACGGTCCCTCACCGACAGAAACTTAACTGGAGCCCTGCTATTCCGGCATGCACGTTGTGGATCGGCATCCATTGCACCAAGGATCGTTCCCGTGTGATAGGTCTCCATCTTCCCGGTGTTGGACTACACGGTCCAATTCCATCCGACACACTCAGTAAGTTAGATGCTCTAATGATCCTCAGCCTCCGATCGAATCATCTCATCGGGAACATTCCGTCAGACGTACTCTCCCTTCCGTCTCTCCGTTACGTAAACCTTCAACACAACAACTTTTCAGGTCACATACCTTCATCTCTCTCCCCCAATCTGGATCTCCTTGATCTCTCCTTCAACTCCTTGACAGGCACCATTCCAACCACAGTTCAGAACTTAACAAACCTTACTGGTTTAGACCTCCAAAACAACTCCCTTGTAGGACACATCCCCAATCTCAACCTTCCAAGGCTTAGGCTTTTGAATTTGAGCTTCAACAACTTAAATGGAGCCATCCCATTTTCCCTCAACAAGTTCCCTGCTTCTTCCTTTGTAGGAAACCATTTCTATGGCCCTCCTTCCCCTTCCCCCACTTACTTTCCTCCATCAACATCGCCAGCAGATACCGGTAGAAAACTAAGTATGGCCGCCATAATTGCCATAGCAATTGGGAGTTCGGCACTGGTTTTCTTCATGTTGCTTCTTGTAACACATTGCTGCATAAAAAGAAAGAACTGTCGAGTAAGCCTTGCATCGAAAGGGAAAAGTTCAAGGACTGAGAAACCGAAGGCGGATTTCGGGAGTGGGGTGCAGGAGGCAGAGAAGAACAAGCTGGTTTTCTTTGAAGGCTGCTCGTATAGTTTTGATTTGGAGGATTTGTTAAGAGCTTCGGCTGAAGTGCTGGGGAAAGGGAGCATTGGTACGACGTATAAGGCCATCTTGGAGGAAGGAACAACAATGGTGGTGAAGAGGTTGATGGAAGTGGTTATGGGGAAAAGGGAATTCGAACAACAAATGGAAATGGTGGGAAGGGTTGGTCGGCGGCACCCGAATGTTGTGCCTCTGAGTGCTTATTACTATTCCAAAGATGAGAAGCTGCTGGTTTATGACTACAAAGCAGCAGGCAGTTTTTCCTCATTGTTGCACGGTACATTTATCTCATCATCTTTTTTTCTTTCCTTCTTTAATTTTGTGAATTGGTCGTTACATTGGGAGGCTCGAACGATAAGTCTAAATAGTCAAAAAAGAGTGAATTAGTTTTTGAGTGATAGAAGTGAAAGCAATTAAAATTTAAAAAATTGACATAAAGATTTATAGTGGTTCGACTTTCTAACCAAAGTCTATATTTACTACCTTAACTTCCTGCTAAAGATTTTTACAAATTTACTATTGAATTTCTTTTCTTTTTCTGAGCTCAAAGAAATAACCCTTACAACACAATACTTATACCCAAAGTCTTGTAAAATTCTTTCATAAAGAGAAAATAAATGTGCAAACAAGACAAAACCTCACAAGGCTCTGTGTTTGCAAAATTAAGCACTCACCCAAAACCAAACCCTTAAGCAAATATAATAATTAAGCTCGCAAATGTATTCTATAAAGAAAATTGACAATTAAAGCTAAAAAACACTTTCTCTATACATGAATGTAGACAATGTTGTTTCTTGTTGTTGCGTGGCTGCTTGAAGAGATTTTTTAAACCCTCAAAGGAATTTGTGGTTGGTTTGCAACCGTTTGAGACTTTAATTCCAACAATAAATGCACTTTTAGGCTCAGCGGTATCGGTACGCGTGCAGAGGTATCAGTACATCTGCTCAAAATAGAAAGAGCCGTTGGACATTTTTACAAAGGGTATCGGTACTCGATACAGATGTATCGGTATGAACCCTAGGGTATCGGTACGAACAAGCCTATACCGGTATACCTTTTGGCTACTAGAATTTTCCAAAATTCGGGGACAAAGAGGCGTATCGATACTCGAAAAGTTGTATTGGTACAGACACTCTGGTATCGGTACGAGTCAAACTGTATCGGTACCCAGGGCCTGTTTTTGACACTCTGGCTATTTAAAATCATTTAAAACATGTCAAAAACCCTTTGAAAATCTTTCAAACATATTTTTCAAGTTTATGGACTTTTAAAATATTTTTGTAAATTATTTTAAGTCCAAAAACATTTTTCTTTAAATTATTATCAAAATCAAATATCTCAACAATGTTAATTTGCTTATCAGCCACTCGAATCGTAAAACAAGTCCTTCCATCCAAATCCGAGTTCTAAATCTAATGTGATTGGACTATAAAACTCTAAATCCACTAAATCATTCAAATATACCCTTAAAATAATTAATTAGATGAATAATTCTTTTGAAGATTATTTAGATAAATAACTCCTTTCAACTTACGTAGGACAAACTCGCGTCTAACCCAGTGCGAGTTTAGAAATCGCGTCCAGTATAGCACAATTTTTTTGTAAAATAAACACAGTAAATTAATTATTTTTCTTCTTATCTATCCACTCAACACGAAACTCGCATTTAGTGAAGCGCGAGTTTAGACTATGTTTATTGAAAGAGATATTTATCTAAATAATCTTCAAAAGAGTTATTTATTTAATTAATTATTTTTAGAGGTATATTTGAATGATTTAGCCCCATCTAAGCTTAACCGATCCAAACCCCAACAAACCTAAATTTGGAACTATCCAAACCTAAATGACCAAATAGACTCAGACCCGAATGATCTTAAAATGTAATCCGAAATGATTTGAACATATAACGACCTGATCTTGAAAATTCGAGTCTGAAAATTAAATGATCTGAACTCAAAATTAACCAAACTCAGAACTAATCCAAATTAAAGTGACAAATTTTAAAACTCAATTTGACCAGTCTAAATTGACCCAAAATCAACCTGCCCAATTTACAACCCTAAGTTACTAATGTGATTTAGTGTTAAACTTTAGATATGTCTATCCTATATGGTTGTCTATTGCATCAAAATTGGATACTTTGACAATGCATAAATTTTAAATAATTTAATCTTAATTTAAACTTGTGGATCATAACTAAATTTCAAATTTTGAAAAGTATGAACTATCAACAATTAGTTTATCTAGCGGGATGAGGTGCTAGATCCCTTAAGTAAAGTTAGAGGTTCAATTAGTTGGTCTACCAACTTTATGAATAGAGAAAACTGGGTGGTGAGAGTCGCCCTCATATTAAATTTTTGTAAAATTCGATTCAGATTAGTTGGCTAATAAGTCGGATACCACAGTTAAAAAATATATAAAAACTCAAATTTTTTTGCTTGAAATTTCATATAGGAAGCGGGGAAAGTGGACGTAGCTCGCCGTCGCCAGACTGGGATTCAAGGGTAAAGATATGCTTGGGAGCAGCAAAAGGACTCGCCCATCTCCATTCATCAGGGGCTGCAAAATTCGTCCACGGCAACATCAAGTCCTCCAATGTCCTCCTCACCCAAGACTTACATGGCTGCATCTCTGATTTCGGATTAACTTCTCTAATGAGTCCCCCAACTGTCCCGTCCAGAACCATAGGATACCGAGCTCCCGAGACAATCGAAACTCGGAAATTCACCCAAAAATCCGATGTTTACAGTTTCGGCGTGCTTCTCCTTGAGATGCTAACAGGCAAAGCAGCAATAGCCCAATCATCGGAACATGAAGATATGGTGGATCTTCCGAGGTGGGTTCAGTCAGTCGTGAGAGAGGAATGGACCGCTGAAGTGTTCGATGTAGAGCTGATGAAATATCAGAACGTGGAAGAGGAGCTGGTGCAGATGCTTCAGATAGCAATGGCATGTCTGGCAATGTTGCCGGACATGAGGCCTAGCATGGAGGAAGTAACCAATATGATTGAAGAGATCAGGCCATTTGACTCATTAGATCAAGGCTCAAATACTTCAACCCCAGAATTTTAATGCAAGGCTATTTAATTTTGTGGATGATTCAAGTTGCTTAATTTATCGTGAATTGTGAGGATCAATTTTTCGTGTGATTATTCTTTTTGAAAAAATACTAATTTTAATTTTAACCTTATCTAGAGGGGAGAAAAAAAAAACTCTAAGGGAATGAAGATGTGCTCTTAGTAAGTTTAGAACCCATGACTTTCATGCGATTATTTTAGGAGTCAACACGTGCATTTACCTATATTCAGTCATTTTTCAATTGGTTCACTTTGTTTTACTTTTTCTCCCCGAAATTATTAATTACGTCCGCTGTACGCTTTTAAACAAAAACTTGGGAAAATGTTTTAGTATTTCAACGTAATATAAGTTAATACATGTAGTTTTTGTTTTAGTATTTCCTTATATAACAGTTGGATTTGATGTTGCTACAACTGATTAAAATAATATTCTTTTAATTATTCTGTTAATTTTTCTATTTTAGATCCTCAAACTAAATTTGAATATACGCTCATAATTACTATTTTAAAATTTTTCGGCGGATCGAGAGATTATCAATATCATTATTCTGGTGTTAGTAGGTTGAAACTTATTAATAGAGATACCTTAGTATTATTATTTGTGAGTAACCGAGAGGTGTTTCCCCTATTTAGCCAAAGGTGTAAACAGTCTATTGTTGTCACATTTGGAGTCACATTGGCATATAATATTAATCGGAAGTCAACACTTGAAAGAAAGCTAGGCCTACACCAATGTGCTACACATTCTCCATCATCTATCATTTGCACTTCTATTTTGTTTCTTTTTCTCATTGGGTACCACACAAACACAAATCATACCTTTATATCTTTATTTTATTATTTTGTGTTTACAATAGTAGTCACATTTAGTAATATCAACACAGTTCATGTGGGATTGATATCCGACTCAATTCTGTTGTGATCACATTATTATTTGGATACGACGTGTATGCTTGTACTATTATGCTCATATATATAGTACGATTCAGAAATTGATCCACTAATTATCAAAAAATTCTAATTATTCAAATTTTCAATTTATAATTTAAACTTTATTTGAATTTTTTTGTATCGAGTCAAGACGAATCGAGTATCTTCGAGTTGAGTTTTCCATGCCTCTAGACGATCACAAGCATTGGGATTTTACGGAGGTTGTCTAACATCACACAACGACGTAAACGAACATCCAACTAGCTCAATCATCAGTTAGCTCGAATTGAACCAAAACCAAATTAATCGACTTTAGTCTGATATTTTTAAATCACACTCATATGCAGGAGGTGTATTTTTAGTTGGTATCCATTTTCCTCCGGGTTACCCTGTCAAGCCCCCTTAGGTAGTTTACTTCGCCTCTAAAATTGTATTATCCTGGGTTGAGTATGCTGTTTTGTTTAGGTTGCGGGTGTGGCTCCGCCCATGACCGGAGCCATGTACGAAGCTACCGCACACGGCTGGCGCCAGAAGTATGACATGGGTTGATGGCGGTTGGTGTGTAACAGTGGCGGGTGCAAATGGCTATTCCAACAAGACAACTGAAAGCGGTTGTCCAACTTTAGGTAAAAACAAAGTTTACACCAACCTCAACCTTAGCCCCAAAATTGGTTGTCGATGTTTGCTTCAGACTTCAGACATACGATTTGTTTTAATGAATTTTAAAACATGTCGGATATAAATTGAACAACCGGATTTCAGTTCAATGTCAACTGTATTTGATTACCTGCCAGTTTTGTTTTTGATTTGAACTAGAAAATCCGATCCAGTTAATATAAATTTAAGTTCGACTCAATTTGATCTGATTATAAAAAAGTTAACTATCTAAATTTGTTTATCTATAATATGGAAATGGTACAAACAAAGATGAATCAAAGCTTAGAACGATCCAACCTTACCTAAGCTTCAAGATTAAATAATTCAAAATGGCATGAACTTGAGGTGACCAAACTCAAATTAACCTATTTTGCATAGTCATCTCTACTATCTGCAAAAATAAAAGGGACCAAATAATTGATATCCAATAATTAATAACTTATGCCATCCTTGATGAAATTAAATCCCTTGTTGCTCGAACCAAGTACGGCGAAAAATCATTATGAAACCACCTTCAATCTAATTTACTTAATTGACCATATTAGTATACATATGTTAGACAGACTGAAGTTGTTTTAGCGTTAATATTTTAATAAAATATTAAATATAAATTATATTGATAGTCCCTAAATTTTTAAGAGCTTTCACTTTAATCATCAAACTTTTAAAACTTACATTATAGTCACTAAATTTTAAATTCGCTTTCATTGCCATCATTGTTGATAAGAAATCATAACGTGACATGTTAAAGTATTGTTTAAAAAATAATTTTCCAAATTGGCAGTCGTAAATTCTAAAGTTATGAGCAGTCACCAATTAATCTCAACGCGTGGGAAGGCTCTGTTTGATCAGAAGATTAACATAGTTTGATTTCAAGTTGGTCCCACAATAAAGAGTGCCAGATTAATTTTTAGTTTCGATTGACATTTGAAAAGATGAAAACGTTTTTAGACAAGTTTTAACTGGAGGAAGGAAAGAGAAGAAGAATGAGAGTAGTTTGGTGATCTTTTCGATCAGAGAAACCACCGAACAATGGTAGAAAGGACTACGAAATGATGCGATTATCCTATCAAAATTAAAAGCTAAAACTTTTCAGTTCGTCACTATTAATCGTTGAATCAACTTGAAATCGAATTATGTTAATCTTCTGTCCAAACAAAATCTTTCCACCGTTAAGATTGACCGACATTCAATCAGTTCATCGAAGACTCAACTTTTGTGACGACTGTCAATTTAAAAAATTAGGGAGGTTGGGAACACGACTTCAACGTGCCAAATCAGCATAAGGGATTTAAATAGCGGTCCGCAACCGCAATAGCAACCGCTCTATAACAGTAGTGACACCGCCCAAAACTGCGACACCTGCAACTGTTATATCCTCAATAGCAATCATTATTAAAAAAATCATGATTGCGATACATGTAGTAACCGCAATAATATACGTTCACAATCGTGATAAATGCAACGTGGCTGGAACAACTTAAATTCTGGATCAACATTTTCTAACAACAATAACAGTAATGAAAGCGAATTAAAAATTCTATAACTTTATTACAAAGTTTAAAAATTTGATAACTAAAATGAAAGTATACTAAAAAGTCAGGGACTGCGAGTGTAGTTTACCCAAATATCAAACCATATTATTAATGTAAATTATTGGTTCAGCTTCAGGCTTCAGCCAGCCTATTTGGTAACCGTGAAAAGCATTAGTTTGGGCATACAAGTAAATTGAGATTGAAAAGGCAAGGAGGCAAGGACCAAACCGTAAGAGCCATAGGTCAGTCCTTCCACGCTTGAGCTTGACTCTATTTCTCTTTGGTACTTTGGGTTCTTCTTCAACTCTGTTTCCTTTATTGGTTTCTCAGGAATTTCAATAGCTTTTTTACCCAATTTTTGTGTGCTTTGTGGTTCTTTCTTTAATCTCTACTTCAAATTTGATCCCTAAAGCTGCAATATTTCATTAATTATTGTTCGTCATAATCTAATCGGAAAATCGAGCCTTAATTTTTACAGGTAAATTCACCGTCGCTTTTGTTCTGAGTTGGTAATCGATGCGTGTTTTTATATTGATTTTCTTAGCTTGCATTCCTAACTGGCTTTCTCTATCTGTTTCTCTTTATGGAGTACTTTCAGATTAGTCCTTTACTGTTCTCTTTCCTTTTTTTGGTTTTTGTTAAAAGAAAAAGGAAATGGTTTTTAAATAACTAAAAGATTAAAATTCTGATAATTCGAGTGAAAAAAGCTATGTCGATATTTGGGAGTTATGTTGGAATTGTTTTTACATTTTGATTATTTGTTCAATCGAATGGGAATTTCAGTTTGGGAGATTTTCTTTTGATTTATGGAAAAGATCTGAGAAAGCAAACAGCATGATTTGGTTTTGTATATTCATAATTTCTGGGTTTGGAAATTAGAATGGACTGTAACTTGTTCAGAAATGTAAAAACATGCCTTTTGAAGCTTATTGTTGGTGTGGAAATAGAATGGATTTAATCTAACTTGTTTTAAGATTGGTTTTTGTCTATAAATTGATAGTCAAATTGTTTCTTTGCCATGTACTTGGTCTGGGATTTCTTGACTCTGATGTCTTTCCAGCTTCCAGGGTTCTTATCCATTGCTGAAGTTAGCATTTTGGCAATTTTTAAAATATGGGACTTTGCTTCTCTATGGTAAGTGCTAGTAGCACGTTTTATTTACTTTATAGCATGCCTTTTCTGTTTCTTGTAATATTATTGGGTTTCTTGCATTTATTATTTTAGAGCTATTAGTGATTAACCTTTGATAAGTTCAGTAACTGTACAATCGCAAGAACACGATACAAAATGAAAGAATTTTTTTTAAGAAATGAAATGTAATGAATCTTTTGCATTTATTATTATTATTTTAGAAATGAAAGAATTTTTTTGGCCAAAATGTAATGAATCTTTAATTGAATAAACTATGAAATTCTGAAACATTTTAAGATCAAATTTTGCTTCTGTTATTGGACACGTGAAAATTTTTGAAGTAAAGGCACAATGCTATGATGATGATTGTTAGACAGCTTTAAATGAGAAAGCTTTAATTTTAAAAGCTCTAAGAAGAAGAATATATTGCTCCTACCGTTTCTTGAAAACTGAATCTGAATTTGTTTATGTTCTTATGAAGCCATGAGATTTTGTTCTGTTTTTTTATTGCAAACTGTTCGTGCTAATAATAGACAAAAATTATCTTTTTCGCTTTTATTTATAGAAATATTCAAAGAAAATTAAAATTTTCATTTATAGAAAAGAAAACAAGCACTTCGGTATGCTAGTGACAACTCCAATGTCTTAGAGAGTGTGCCTCAAGATTCTATTACCTTGCCTTGGGGAACAGGGTGCTGTTTGAGAATGCCATTCACAACACTATGATGAGTTAAATGGTTGTGGTTTTCTTAATGATGTGTTCTTTTAACTAACAAAGATAACGGTTTAGTCTTTACTGACATTTTTTTGTCTCAATACTTATGGTCATCCTGCATGGGTTATCAGTTACTACCTTGTTATAGTTGTATGATACCCGTGATACTTGTAGGATAAGTCTGATGGAGCTGATTCAGATGAAGCTGTTGAGTTTGTTGGTGGAAATGTGCACCGTGTTACCTCCAAAGAGGATTGGGATCAGAAATTGTCTGAAGCAAAGAGAGATGGCAAGATTGTAAGTTTCTTATTACTTTCTACTCAGGCAACAGAACAGTTGTAACTATGCTAGAGGATTTTCCCTTCATTTTTCAAACCTCTCTTTGTTTAAAGTCATCTTATATCTCTTTTAGTTGCATATTAATTTCTATACCCTTTTGGAGTAAATACCTATCTGTTTTAATCTACTCTCACACATGAAAATTCTAGACGTGGATAGCTATCTATATCCATGAATGACCATGATGCTAGTGTTTACCGTGAAAGGCTCCTCTAAAGTCTAAAGAACTCATCAACAATAACCGATTCTTAGTTAGAAAAAGCTCTGTAAAATATTTTTCTCTGAGATAACATAATAAATGGGAACATGATTTCATAGAATAATGGAAGTTTTCTGTGATTGCATTTTCTTCTTCCCATCTTTAGTTTTAAGTTGGATGAGGCCCTGTGAAATTTTGGTTGCTCTGTAATTTGTCTGGAATGTGAATTTTTCAAGTAGTTTTTGTATTACATTAATGAGGTGGCTTCGTAAGCATGAAAATATCATTCGGACTTTTTTATTATGAATTCCTTTCTCCTTTTCATTTACCATTGCCCGGAAAGTCTTGTTGCTCTTAGTTCACTTGTATGCCTTCCATGTATACTTGAGAACTTGTCTATATGAAAGCCTTGATTTATCTAATGTCTAAAGAATAATGATTTATCAGGTAATAGCAAACTTCAGCGCAACATGGTGTGGCCCTTGTAGAATGCTTGCACCATTTTACTGTGAGCTCTCAGAGAAACACTCTTCTCTGATGTTCTTGTTGATAGATGTCGATGAACTAACCGTAAGTATTGAAACATCTACCTGCCACCTCCCACTTTATATATTTAATTCATGCAGCTATGGATAATGGAACATGTCCTCACGAGTCACAATTTACACTTTGGTACTGTTAGTGGAATTTTCTGAAGCAAGATCCTAGCGCCCTCGTATAAAAAAAGATAACAAATTTGGCTAGGCATAGAAAATATAGGATCCCAAGTCAGCAGGCCCGCAGCTTGTATTATTCTGAATTCTGATCATTCATGTGTTAGTTGTGAAGTAGCCAAATTGATTGTGGTGATACAGGATTTCAGCACTTCATGGGATATTAAAGCCACTCCTACATTTTTCTTTCTGAAAGATGGGCAGCAGATAGACAAGCTTCTTGGAGCAAACAAGCCAGAGTTGCAGAAGAAGATTACTGCTGTTTTAGATTCGATGGGGAATTATCGGAAATGAGATTGCCGGTTTCAGAGAATGGTGCAATGAACATACCCTTTTGGTTGTGTTGTTGACTTGAGAGCTTTGGTTGCATTGTGATGTAAAGTGTTGTTTGTTATTATATAATTGTAATTCTTAGAATGCTTGGTTGCATCAACAGCCCCCCTGGTTTAGGTTATGCTCACTTTATACCATGCTTATATGCAAAGGTTGTTTTTCATGTCCAAATCTTTTTACCCCATTCCCAGCCCCCAATCATGGCTAATATACCTCTTCAAAAGACATAAAACCAAACATGCATTTTACATACAGAGCTAGGAAATTTGGATTCCGGAATTTAATTTATAAAAATTAAAACGTTTAAAAGTTATAAATTAATTGAGCAAGTACATTTGGCCGATTGGTCAAACTAATATTTTTGTTTCTTATTTTTTTAGGTCAGGGCTTTTTCAAAAAGTCATAAATTAATGTTATATTATTGTCTCCATAGTTTGGATGATGAGCTGTAATTTTATTTCTTAATCATCTTGACTTTTCTTATCCTTGTCCGACTCAAATACTTGCCGGTCTAACATAGGATGAAAACAAACACAATAATCACATCAACAACAACAATTTCTAAAAAAAATATATTAAATTCCTAATCAATATTCAAGAAAATTCTTTAATTATTATCCAAGCAAGATTTTAGGAATGTTACACAAAACCAATATCCCAAAAACCATTAAATCGATAAAAAAAATTTAATCTTACATAAAAATAATAATCAATCTCAAGCAAAGCCACAATCCTAATCTTGCATAAAAATAATTTTTATTTTTTTGGTGAGATTTTTTTAAGTAAGACATTTTTTTACCCCACAATCTCCGAGGTGGGTTCACATACATAGAACCTCAAAATTTATTAAAATGTAAAAAAAAAAAAAACATAGGCATGTTTGGATATTGTTGATTCCGCGTTCATTCCACTAAACATATATAATCGAAAAGAATGGTCTGGATTCAATTAATAGACTTACTTTAATTTCCTACCACAATCACAATCACAATCACAATCACAATCACATTGTCTACTTTGTTTTGAATTTTGGTTCAAAAGGTTCACACGGCCACCGCATATCACACAACAGAATTAGAATATTACTATTTCACAGTTGTAGACAGGTAGGGATGGACCGAGAAAGTTGAAGGAGACAATTGATTCTTTAAAAATTTAAAATTTTTATATAGTTTAAATTTTTTAGAAAGTTTGTGTCGAAAATTTATTTTCATCCTCTAAAATTTTATATGTTCGCCCCCTAATATAAAATTTTGTGTAAGATCCTGAAGGGAGCTCTTCTTTTATCACCCTCCCATGTTCTGCGATGCCCAATACCAGCTGATGCTTCCTTTCTAATTCAAATATATTTTCAACTAAAGCTAAAGATCATGTCATGCACATGCTCGCTTTACTTTATAATGTAATAAGCAGATACATATCCACCACAATCAGTTTATGTAATATGCCAATGCAACATTTTATTTTCTGACCTGGATTAAACCACATAATCAGAGTGAACAGGTAAAAACAGATATATTAATTGTAAGTAAATGAAATGCCACAACCAAATCCGGATTTCCATTCCATGCCATGCTCGGCTCGAGTAACAGCATGCAATTCATCACCTCAACGCCCTTTAGGGTTCATGATCTGTGAAAAAACAGCACTAGGTGTCAATCCATCCGAGTCATTACTAGCCAGGCTGTGACCGCCGATGCTCATACTCATCCCGCTGCTCCTAGAATCCGTTACGTTACCATCAAAACCGAGGGATGCGTTAGGATCTTTCTTGCCTTTACAGGTTTCTTCATAGCTCCCTTCCTCCATGTCCATTTCATCAATTCCCTTCCCACTCTCTTCTGCACTCTCCTGCAGCTGCAATGCAAACTCCAGGTTCCACAGTACATCGCCCATCGATGGTCTCTCGATCCCTTGATCAGCCACACACTTCATTGCTGTCTCGGCAAACTTTTTGAAGCATTCTGGTGTTATCTTCCCTTTCAGATGAGGATCCATAATCTGATCCAGGATGCCTTTCTTGTGACAATGTACAGCCCACTCTGCAAGGCTCACTTGCTCCTTCGGCAGTGTAGGATTCAATGCCGGGCGTGCGCAAAGGATTTCGAAGAGGACAACCCCGAAAGAGTAAACATCAGACTTATCGGTTAGCTGCTGCCGTCTGAAATACTCGGGGTCCAAATAGCCAAAGCTACCCTTCACGACAGTGCTCACATGAGTATTATCCAATGTGGGGCCGGTTTTGGACAATCCAAAATCAGAAACTTTCGCCACCCACTTCTCATCCAGAAGAATGTTCGTTGTCTTCACATCCCGGTGAATAATAGTGTGCTTGGCACCAGTGTGGAGATAGTGCAAACCACGGGCAGCCCCAATGCATATTTCGAGCCTTTGCTTCCATGGAAGAGGTGGATTTTTGGTTTTGTATAGATGTTCACGCAATGTTCCATGAGCCATATAATCATAAACAAGGATCATCTCACAGTCCTCTTCACAGTACCCGATCAATGAAACAAGGTGGCGGTGGCGGAGTTTGGAAAGCATTTCAATCTCAGTTTGGAATTCGTGCACACCTTGCTCGGATAGTGGGTTGCCACGCTTGATTGCAACTCTAGTTGTCCCGCCATCAATTTCTCCCTTGTAAACTTTGCCAAAACCTCCCACCCCAAGGACTAAAGAATCATCAAAACTGTTCGTGGCAGCCTTGATCTCAGCAAATGAGAAATGGCGGCAAAGGTTTGAAGGGAGGGAGGAAGCATAGCTCCCTGTAGTATTAGTCTTTGCTGAACCTGCAGAGTGTGAATTTCCGTACAATGAAAGTGGAAGCCATCCTGATGGACCATCACTTGCACTCGTATACTTTGCACCACCATGCCTACAGCGACGTGAAGCAACAACAAAACAGAAACCGATAGCAAGAGCTAGAACCAGTCCACCACCAACTCCCCCAGCAATAATTGCGGAATGGTTCTTCGAATGACCATGACGAGATGGCAAAGCCAACGATGGATCAACGACATTCTGCTTCGGACTGGGGATAGGATTAGGCCCTGCTAAGTTGCTTTTCGGATCACTTATCTTGAATATCTCGACACCATTTAAGATTGCATCATAATACTGGGGCTTGCTACTCGGGCCTGGATGCAATGCAAGCCATAGATCCTGCTGCGAATTCCCTCCAGGAACCAAGAGCACATAATCCCTATACACAGGAACATCGACTTGTTCATTTGCCAGGGCAATCACATCAACCCCTCGCTCGGCAGTCTGATTGTTAAGGAAGACATCGAACACTCTCTGATTAATCTTAGTAATATTACCTGTAAACTCACAGAAATGTAGCCTGACCAAGTAAGAGAATCCAGAGTCTACTGTAAACATCCAGGTTAAATTGTAATTATAGTTCACTTGAGCATTTGGCCCCATGGATCTAGCAGTGGTGTACACATTTTGTGGTGCAATATACCTAGGCAGGGTACCATAATCGATCGTGACATTCGGATCCGCGGCTCCCGAAACTCCATAGGCTGCACCAAACAGGTAAGGCTGGTCATCATACCAAGACCTAAACAGACCTGTATCGCCCGAAGGTGAGATATCATTTCCACCCACATTCAGCCGGTAAACATTCTCGAGAGCAGTGCTGTTATCGATGGTGAACGGCGAGTTTTGACCCACAACCGGTATCCCATCGATATTACTATAAATATCAGGCATTGACAAAACCTCAATCCCATTGACAAACGCATATGTATTCGAAGGAGTGGAACCGGGACTAAACGTCAAGTTCAAGCGGTCACCGTCGACATTGATGAAATACTCCTTAACAATAAAAGCATAATTCATAGCTTCACTCGTTTGAGCAGCACTGAAATTCTTGAGAAGAGTATAAGAACCAGATGTGACCGAAAACAAAGCATTGCTTGAAGTCTGGCCATCGTATGAATTAGCATAGAAATACAACCTAACCGATTTCCGACCGGCCACCACTGGGAAACTATAGGTAAAGTTGGAACGAAAAACACGCGCAGTCAAGTAGGGAACTTCAGGGACCGAGGTATCTTGGGTGGCAGCTCGGGAAGCGACGGAGTTCCCAGTTCCGACCAAGAACTTGGACCAGAAATCAGGGGTCCATTTCCGGTCATCGTTGTCGGTGAGCTCCGATTTCTCACCGCAGTTTAAGAGGATTTTCTCAGTCGGCACATAATCAGCAGCTAAGAGAAGTTGAAAGTACAGCAACAGCAAGGATGCAAGAATTGTAACCGACATTGGAAATGAGTTATCAGCTGAGTTCATAATGCGGAAGACCATAATACACAGAAAAAGAGTTAATATTTGAACATAAAGGAACAAATGAAAGCAAACCCAGAATTCCTTAGCTGACAGAGCATAAAGATTAGAGATCCAAGGGACAAGCCAGCAAGCTACCTCAATAAAAGAAACAAGATTGCTTGTGAAATGCGTGTAAAAGAAGAGACTTTCAAGGCATTTTGCCTTTAGGGGAAACTCAGTGAGTGAAGATGGTAAAGGAGAGAGATTGGGTATAATTAGGGTGGAGAAAGAAATAAAGGCAGCATGTGAGCGGACCACCCTTTGAATTATTTAGTGCATCTGAAATGGAAAGTTGTAGTACAGCTAGCTGAGGTGATGATATCAGATACAGATGTGGAAAGGACAATAACAGCCTTGAATTGTTTAAATGCTAAGAGTCAGATACATGGGAAATTGGGGATAGATTCGGGGAGTTTGTTTACTCTCATCTCTTCCCCGCTTCCCTTTCCCAACTGGTATTTGGCATATTTTAGGGTAAAATGGTACTTTCACTCTTAAAGTTGTTCTTTTTATCATTTTGAGATACTATTCGAAAAAAGATATTTAGATTTTTTTTTTGTTAAATTTGATCCCTCAGTTTTTCAACTTTAACTTACCTTACTTGAATTATTTTTCTTTTTTCATTACAAAAAATTATGTCATTTTAAAAACGTATCATGTGTTATATAATATATATCAAACCAAAAAAAACTTTTTAACAATTTGTAAAAAGTTTTTTTTTAAAAACTTCAAGAATTTATTTAAAAACTTTTTGATATTTTAAAAAATAAAGAACCTTTTGGGTTTTTTTCTATTGTTTTTAAAGTTTTTTATGAATATTCTTGAAATTTTTTGATTTTTTTTATTTGAAAGAGGAAAACATTTAAGTTATTGAACTACAAGAGGGAGATGCATAGCATTGTTAGCTAAAAGGGGGATAGAGCAGCCGGTGGTGAAGCTAAGGAGACCAGACTGATATGAAGAGGATCAACATTTCGAGCAAACACATCTGCAGACCTATTACCGTCACGTGAAATTCAGATAATATTAATGACCTGTTCTCGCTGTCTGACATTGACAATTGCTCGGACAAGGGAGGAAGGGCTAGCACCTGCCTTCGGATCATTGACAGCTTCAGCGCAGTGAGATTGGACCTGGAGTATATTGAAACCTTGCTCCCAGGCGAATTGAAAACCAATGAAAATTGCCCACAGTTCAGCTTGGAGAGGTTGCAAAATGACAACTGCTTTCTGGAAACCCGAGATCCAAGAACCTATATGATCACGCAAAAGACCACCTATGGAACCAAACCCAAAGCTAGGGGAAATTGCAGCATCTACATTTAGAGTCACTCACCCCAGATTAGGACCTTGCCAGTGTATACCCTCAGAGCGAGTCTCGACAGTGATAACAGGGTTAAACACATGGTCATTTTCAGCATAATAACGAGCCCATGTGAAGTTTTTATTTAAAATACCTGTATTGGAAGAGATGACATTGTTAAACACATGGTCATTGCGAGTTTTTCAAATTTGCCATAAGGTTAAAACAAATAAAGTAGCCCAGGGAATGTTTAGATACAACAACATGAGAGTCCATATTGTGCTGGATCCAATCTTGAAGAGGCATATGGAAAAAGTTGGGGAGAAAAAATTTTCAAATTTAAATGTCACATGATATGTTCCTAAAGTCCTACAATAATTTTTTCATAACAAAAAATGGACTGAAGTAACATGCATCACAAATGGAAAGTCTAAAGATTTAACTTTCAAGTACCAAAGTGATAACGGAGTACAATTTCAAAATCAAAATATCAATTAATTCTAATATTAAGTATAAATAATAGGATTATTATTCCATACTTCGGCGGTGAAAACTCAAGCAAGTTAATTTAAGGGTTTAGAGTTTTAGTTTAGAATTTAGAAGTTATGAGTTTAAATTGTATGATGTAGAATTTGAGGTTTATGGTTGGAATTTAGGATCTAGGGTTTATGATACATACATAGGAGTGATGAAACGACGTATTTTATACAAGACATTCAAATTGTTTTTCAGGGCTGGAGCATCAACAGACTTGCGATGTCTTTTTTAATGAGATTCAGACATTTTTGGGCTAACATGTCTTCTTACAACATAATCAGATGTCTCTTAGCTTTCCAACGCATCTTGAAATGCGTCAATATAATGTCGTGAGCTCAAATTACAACCAATTTAGTGAAGATAATGCATGCAAAAATTTCTATTCGAAAATTTTAAAGCTCATTAGAATAATACAAGTAAAAATTTGACCCAAAAACAAATCCAAATACTTTATCCAGATTTATTTAGCCAATAAAGGAGTTTTTACCTTTATTTTATGTTATTTAATTTAAATTAATTAGGAGCCAAGATAATATCTTAAGCAATCAGAATTTCCAACAATATCTTTAGGAAATAAGGTAATTAATAGCTGTACACACCAAGTTTTTTGAATCAAGCTTTTTGAATGAAATACTCATTAAGTTTTTGCAAGATAATTCTTCTTGTATCATTTTTAGAAGTGTTTCAACACAATCTTTTCTATAGATTGCTGGTCTATAGGTTGCTGGTGATTCTTTCTTCACCCTTCGGTTTGTAAAGATTATGAATTCTTGGTGAGTTAATTAGAGCCTATAATAGAGTTTACTTGACGATCAAGAGGATTCTTCAGACATAAATCTATTTCACAATCCATCCTACTCACTTTAAGTCCACACGTCATTTTTTAAACAAAGTTGCTACTATTTCCATCATATTCTTTACGCCATCATCATTTATTTCCCCCGAATCCTACTTGTTCAACTAGAACGCATTCGATCCTTATTCCGCTGCCTAGAATATTATCAG